>CAJNDT010005922.1:240890-265890 GCA_905221615.1 Symbiodinium sp. CCMP2592
TTCAATGTTTACATAAAAGCGCCCAATGAGCATTGCGGCACACATTGCGGCACACATTGAAATTGAGGGGGCGGGGGGGAGGTTTCTGAATATGCAAACAAGAAGACTGTCAATGACTGACTGCTGCTGCACTCGATTAAAACCATAACTCCTTCATAAAGTCTCGTTATAGATCCTCCCCGAAGTCCTGCCTGATCTTTCCCTAAACCCTCGCATGGCCAAGGCCCCCGTAAACTTCTAGATAGACTACCCTACAATTTTTTGCACATGCCACCCCTCATGTTTTTCGTGTATGCTCCTCCAAACGCTTGCTTGCGGACCCCCCCCAAATTCCTCAAATCCTGCCTTGCAGATCCTACCCTAAACTCTGCAGATCCTTCCCTAAACCCCCCCTTTTGCATTCCAAACCCTGCCCCGCAGATCACTCCCCAATGCCTCCTGCAGCACAAATTCC
Organism: Symbiodinium sp. CCMP2592; assembly: GCA_905221615.1. Classification (NCBI taxonomy): domain Eukaryota; class Dinophyceae; order Suessiales; family Symbiodiniaceae; genus Symbiodinium; species Symbiodinium sp. CCMP2592. The sequence goes on from CAJNDT010005922.1 coordinate 241,345, forward strand.
TATTCTTCGTGCGCATTTCCAGTGTTTTGGTGGTCCTGCAGGCCTCCCAACCCGTAGCCCTCCAGATAATGCCGCCCAAGCCTCCACCTGGCATAGTGCCCGAATAGTGCCCGAATAGTGCCCGAAATAGTGCCCGAAATAGTGCCCGAATGAACCCTTCATAGTGCCCAAATACATTTCCAACACTTCTCCAGGCCTGAAAACCTCCGTCCAGGGCTTCCCTACCCTGCCACACTTTCGACGAGCTTTACGCGCCCATTTTCGGGGCCCGGAAAACAACAAAAAACGTAGGACACATCAGAGTACCCCCACAGTTACAGTGGCAAACAACGGTGCTTAAGCAGCACAAGCCCAATCACCAGGCTAGCAACGGAGCGTTTTGATTGATTTCAACAGACGCGGTCGCTCGCGACACTGGTCGCCGCATGTCGGGCAAAACTTTGGTAAAGCTTCAAACACGTCTCCCTCGCAGAATTCCGCAGTTTTTGAGCTCGGGTTGGTCCCCATTTTGAGGCCAAAAATTGGTTCCCAAAGCTGAGACCGCCTGATTGGAAACTATTAGGAGAGACCCCATTTTGGGCTTCGTTTTTGGAGCTCGAAAATGAGCTGGATCGAAAACCTTTGGACAAAGACGCTCCCAATTGGATTGGAACTTTGCTCGAAAAACAACCTTGTAGCTATGCACGGGGTCTGTGCGTGGTCAGCTTGGGACTGTTGACCATGATGTCATGACAACTACTTGTCATAAACACCACAGCATGGCAAGCAAGGCGGCAATTGACAGTTACAGTGGCAAACAACGGTGCTTAAGCAGCACAAGCCCAATCACCAGGGTAACAACGGAGCGTTTTGATTGATTTCAACAGACGCGGTCGCTCGCGACACTGGTCGCCGCATGTCGGGCAAAACTTTGGTAAAGCTTCAAACACGTCTCCCTCGCAGAATTCCGCAGTTTTTGAGCTTCGGGTTGGTCCCCATTTTGCGGCCAAAAATTTGTTCCCAAAGCTGAGACCGCCTGATTGGAAACTATTAGGGGAGACCCCATTTTGGGCTTCGTTTTTGGAGCTCGAAAATGGGCTCTAGAATGGATCGAAAACCTTTGGACAAAGACGCTCCCAATTGGGTTGGAACTTTGCTCGAAAAACAACCTTGTAGCTATGCGCGGGGTCTGTGCGTGGTCAGCTTGAGACTGTTGACCATGATGTCATGACAACTACTTGTCATAAATACCACAGCATGGCAAGCAAGGCGGCAACTGACTATGGGGGTACCTTAATGCGTCCTACAGTTTTCGTTGTTTTTCGAACACTGAAAATGGCCTCGTGCGATAGTACAATTTTGGAATTGTTTGTCCACAAATCTTGAAACTTTCCAAACCCCCCGCTCCCCCCAAATTCAATGTTTACATAGAAGCGCCCAATGGGCATTGCGGCACACATTGCGGCACACATTGAAATTGAGGGGGCAGGGGGAAGGTTTCTGAATATGCAAACAAGAAGACTGTCAATGACTGACTGCTGCTGCACTCGATAAAAACCATAACTCCTTCATAAAGTCTCGTTATAGATCCTCCCCGAAGTCCTGCCTGATCTTTCCCTAAACCCTCGCATGGCCAAGGCCCCCGTAAACTTGTAGATAGACTACCCTACAATTTTTTTGCACATGCCACCCCTCATGTTTTTCGTGTATGCTCCTCCAAACGCTTGCTTGCGGACCCTCCCCCAAATCCTGCCTTGCAGATCCTGCCCTAAACTCTGCAGATCCTTCCTTAAACCCCCCCTTTTGCATTCCAAACCCTGCCCCGCAGATCACTCCCCAATGCCTCCTGCAGCACAAAGTCCTATTCTTCGTGCGCATTTCCAGTGTTTTGGTGGTCCTGCAGGCCTCCCAACCCTTAGCCCTCCAGATAATGCCGCCCAAGCCTCCACCTGGCATAGTGCCCGAATAGTTCCCGAATAGTGCCCGAAATAGTGCCCGAAATAGTGCCCGAATGAACCCTTCATAGTGCCCAAATACATTTCCTTTCGTAAAGGAAGGAAAATCTCCTTTTTCTTCGCGAAAAATCATTTGGACACTATGAAGGGTTCATTCGGGCACTAGTTCGGGCACTATTTCGGGCACTATTCGGGCACTATTCGGGCACTATTTGAAGACGTTTACTATTCATGCACCGCAGCCTTGCCAAGTCCCTCCCAACACTTCTCCAGGCCTGAAAACCTCCGTTCAGGGCTTCCCTACCCTGCCACACTTTCGACGAGCTTTACGAGTCCATTTTCGGGGCCCGGAAAACAACAAAGAACGTAGGACACATCAGAGTACCCCCACAGTGTGCGTGGAACGAGAGGCCGCCCAACGTCAATACTCGGGCTTCGACATGTTTCAGATTACCTCATTTTGTGACATCGACCCGGTTTTTGTCACATTCGCACTGTCCCTCGGGGCGCGAACTGCGTGGTCTTGAGGGACGCTTTGACGGGTATGGGCCAAATTGAAACCAGTTGATCCCGGGCGTGCGGCTGACGTCTCCCGCACGAGACAGGACTCTTGCCATGGCTCAGTCTCTGTCTTGGGAGACCTGCTAACTTGGACTGTGCGTTGCGCTGCCAGACTAACGCACACCAGGAGTTTCCCACGGTCTACACCCTGCCTGGTCTACCTGTGCGCGCAGTTTGGCGAAAATGACCGCCGGTAGCCACTCCACCACAGACTTTGCACACCGTGGATCGTCTGTCTCGATCCTGAGTACGGCCCTTTCTGGCCGACTTTGAGTCGTAACGACTCGGGCACCGACAGCTCTGAAGCCCCTTTCCGGTGAATTGGACTTCTGGCCTTTGGTGTGCTCGACCGTGACGAAACAAAGCGCGGGCAGCCCTGTCTGACAAGACTAGAACGGCGGCCGGAGCTTGGTCTTGGCTCCACCTGTTGCTTTGGGCAGCTCAGAGCGACGGCTCTTTATTGCTTCTGATCGGTCGCTGAGGTTCCGTAGATGGGTTGAACGGCTAACACCGGTAAAGCCTGTGCGCCGCAGCCCTTGTAGAGCTTCGCCTTTGGTCTCACCGCTTTGTAGTTTTAGTTGCTAGTTTGTTTGTAGTTTTAGTTGCTAGTTTGTAGTCTGTTTGTTTGTAGGGACCGAGTGCTATAGCCGTAGTCGAGGCCCATTCACGCCAAAAAAAAATCCTTGGACCACACTAGCGGGGTACGCTTGGTGAAGGGGCCGTGGAGACTGCGGATGGCGGGACGGCAGTCGCAAGTGAGGTCAAAGGTGCCGCGGGAGGAGAGGAGAGCTTGGGCTCGCCCGGCCGGCGCTGGCAAACAGAGGAGGCCCTTCCAAGCATCCTAGAGAACAGCTTCCGGAATTGGCTCCGTAATTCGAGCGTTCTTTTGGCCCATGTGTTGCAACGATGTCCGACGTGGAAGCACCTCCTGTTCCTCCCCCTCAAAGAGTGGAGTTGCCGCAGGAGTGTAGAACGTCCTTCGTAAATAAATGGTCCTTCCTCGTCTGCCTGTTGCTAGGAGACTTTGTCCCCCGCGGCCGCCGCGACAGGAGCGTCAGGATGCAAAGGTGTGGTATTGTCTGCGTGTCTACAAGATGTCTTCGCTAAGATCCTGAAAGCAGAGCAAAAACGACTTCGCAAGGCATGGTTCTGTCTGCTGCCCCGTCGAATGTAGATGTTTGTGAACTTGCCCAGGCCAAAAAACAGTAGCACGGCAGCTCGCAGTAAATTAACCCTTGTCGTTTCTCACACGACGGCGCGAATGTTTTAACGCGATTGAGCCCGGCACTGAGAGTGATCAGCGGTCAGTGAGCTTCGCTGTCACCTCTCTGGTGTTGAACTGTTGCCCCAGCAGCGAGTATCTGTTGAGCAGTGACTAAGCTCTGCCAGCTTTTAGTACGTGAGTCAGTGAGTGTGAATGAGTGAGCTTTGCTGCGACGAACGGCTGCCTGCAGCGCGTAAAGCAGTGACCAAGTTTCGCTCTTTCTTTTCCAAGGGAATGAATGTTTACGGCTTTGAGCCCGGCGCTGAGAGTGGTCAGCGGTGCGAGCCCTGCCGAAGCAGTGGGTGAGAGAGCTTGGCTGTGACCCGAACTGTTGTGTGGCAGCTAGTAACTTCTTCGTCTTCGGTTGAGCGTGAGCGGTTCAGCAGTGTGCAAGCCTTGTCTGAGGCAGGGCACGAATGTTTTCCGGGCTTTGAGCCCGGCACTAAAAGCGATGATTCTGCGGAGTGGGGTTTGCCATCTGGCAATGAGGTCTGCCATCTGAGCCAGTGAATGTATGAGCATTGCCCAAACTGTTGCCTGAGCAGCCGGTAAACTTTCCGGCTAGTCAGTGACGAAGCCTTGCTTTGACGTAATCCCAGCCTTCTTTTTCTGAAGGCCACAAAACGTGGTTGCGTTGCGGTGTAGGGTGTAGGGTTTAGGATGAGTAAGTGACCCTTGCTGTAGTCCATGTGGGCAGCCAAAACTCTTTGTTGACATCTAGCAGGTTTTTCCGAATGCACGAATGTGAGCCCGTCATATCATGCTCATTCGCTTCTGAAATGTTGAGCCTGTTGCAAGGTCGAAGCTGAGCGCCGTAGTCTTTTACGTAGAGCAACGCGCAGCATGAAAATCTGGATCCGAAATTGTCCGCTTGCAGAAAGCCAGGACAGGCAGACTCTACTGATCCGCCGCAGTTTGATTCGAGATTGTATGCTGCAGGGTGTGAGGATACAGACGAGGGAACTTAAACGAGCCCAGAGGTGGCGGGCAAATGATTTCACCCTTAGGACAAAGCCGGTGGTATAATACTCAGCTGCCAACTGAGTTTGATTGACTCCGGCATGTCTGGTACCTTCCACCGTTCTAATAGTGTTATACTACCCAAAGGGTGTGTAAGTGGGTTCCCTTGGTTTTTGCAGCAGATGGGGTGGGTTCCCTGTGGGTTCCCTTGTTTTTTGCAGCACTTCAGGTGGGCGACATATGGGTTCCCTTGTTTTTTGCAGCATTTCGGGTGGGTCTGTGTATGTTCTTCAGATAGCTTTCTTGTCGAGTCCCATGGTTTTTGCAGCATGGACGGTGGGTTCCCTGTGGGTTCCCTAGTTTTTGCAGCATTTTTAAGTGGGTTCCCATGGTTTTTAACAATATCGACGGTGGATTCTCTGTGGTTTCCCTTGTTTTTTGCAACACTTCAGGTGGGCAACATATGGGTTCCCTCGTTTTTTGCAGCATTTCGGGTGGTCTGTGTATGTTCTTCACTTAGCTGTCTTGTAGATTCCCATGGTTTTTGCAGCATGGACGGTGGGTTCCCTGTGGGTTCCCTAGTTTTTGCAGCATGTTTAATTGGGTTCCCATGGTTCTTAACAATATCGACGGTGGATTCTCTGTGGGTTCCCTTGTTTTTTGCAACACTTCAGGTGGGCAACATATGGGTTCCTTTGTTTTTTGCAGCATTTCGGGTGGTCTGTGTATGTTCTTCACTTAGCTGTCTTGTAGATTCCCATGGTTTTTGCAGCATGGCCGGTGGGTTCCCTGTGGGTTCCCTAGTTTTTGCAGCATTTTTAAGTGGGCTCCCATGGTTTTTCACCGTCGATACGGTGGGTTCTCTGTTTGGTTCCCGGGTTTTTGCAGCATTTGAAGTGGGTTCCCATGGTTTTCCAATAAGCTCTTTTTGCTTTTGCAGCATGTCAGCTGGGTTCCCTGTGGGTTTCCTAGTTTTTTGCAGCATTTTTAATGGGTTCCCATGGTTTAACAGCATCGACGGTGGGTTCCCTGTGGGTTCCTTGCTTTTTGCAGCATTGCAAGTGGGTTCCCATGGTTTTCCCAGCATATATTGCGCAAAGGTCTGGGTGGGCTCCCTTGGCTCGTGCAGTGTGTCAGCTCGGTTCCCTGTGGGGTACATGTGGGTTCCCATGGTTTCTCCAGCTCGCGCATTATGTTTCAGAGAAGAGTGGAACTGCAGGAGATGTTCAGGACAGTGGCTGCAGGTGTGGCCCAGTTCCATCGCACATCTTGCGCTGCATTTGGATTTGCTGCTTTGAAGTAAGGCTGCAAAAAGCACGTCTGCTATCTGCAGTTTGGGTCGAGACCAAAGACGTTAAACATGCTCACCTCTGATGCACATGAGGCTCGCCGCCCTCCTGTGGTAATGCTCTTGATAAGTTTGCTGCGGCTAAATGCTGGCACGCTGATGCGAGGATTTTGCAGCATCTACTGGTAGATGTTAATCTCAGCTTGTATCTTCAACTGTTTCGATTGCTTGCTGTACGTGGGCTGTTTTTGCACTGGGAAGCTCCACTTGCAGGAGCTCTTTTTTCCTACAGAATCGTAGGAAGCCTCGAAGGGCCTCCCCTGTGCGGGAAAGATCTTGTACGAACAAGAACAGAAGCACTTGTCTTGAAACGGCAGCCGATGGCAAATTTGGCACATTTTTTCAAAAGTATCTCACATTTCACAGCATGTTGGCTTTCTTGGACGTTGATCCAAACAGCATGCGGAAGGAATTTTGTTTTTCCGTGCAGTTTTCCAGCTGAAACGGGTTCCAAAAAGCAGCTCTAGTCCGGGCACCGAAACGGGGCCCCCGATTTTTGGCTTTCTTCGTTGGACATACAAGCTCACGCAATTCGGGGCCCCAGATTAGAGCTCAGATTTGGGAGCCATTTCTGGGGCCCAGTTATGCCGTTTTTTCGTCGAGCAGATGCCACATCTGTGTGCACAGCTGGCCGTTGCGTGCAACAGTATATACACCTCGCCAGCTCTGTTTTGCATTTTGCCGGTGTTCCTTCAAAACTCAAAATAACAAGTGGAACGCTCGGAAACATGTGAACCTTGCAAACAGAACTTTCTCACACAGAGGAGGCCCTTCCAAGCATCCTAGAGAACAGCTTCCGGAATTGGCTCCGTAATTCGAGCGTTCTTTTGGCCCACGTGTTGCAACGATGTCCGACGTGGAAGCACCTCCTGTTCCTCCCCCTCAAAGAGTGGAGTTGCCGCAGGAGTGTAGAACGTCCTTCGTAAATAAATGGTCCTTCCTCTAGGAGACTTTGTCCGCCCGTCTGGCCCGCCTGCGACAGGAGCGTCAGGATGCAAAGGTGTGGTATTGTCTGCGTGTCTACAAGATGTCTTGATTGTCTTTCGTCCAAAGCAGGTAGAAGCGCGCAGAGTCGATAAGATCCTGAAAGCAGAGCAAAAACGACTTCGCAAGGCATGGTTCTGTCTGCTGCCCCGTCGAATGTAGATGTTTGAACTTGCCCAGGCCAAAACAGTAGCACGGCAGCTTTCTGAATCGCAGTAATTAACCCTTGTCATTTCTCACACGATGGCGCGAATGTTTTAACGCGCATTGAGCCCGGCACTGAGAGTGATCAGCGGTCAGTGAGCTTCGCTGTCGCCTCTCTGGTGTTGAACTGTTGCCCCAGCAGCGAGTATCTGTTGAGCAGTGACTAAGCTCTGCCAGCTTTTAGTACGTGAGTCAGTGAGTGTGAATGAGGGAGCTTAGCTGCGACGAACGGCTGCCTGCAGCGCGTAAATTCTTCTTCGGTGTCGGGTGAGCAGTGACCAAGCTTCGCTCTCTCTTTTCCAAGGGAATGAATGTTTACGGCTTTGAGCCCGGCGCTGAGAGTGGTCAGCGGTGCGAGCTCTGCCGAAGCAGTGGGTGAGAGAGCTTGGCTGTGACCCGAACTGTTGCGTGGCAGCTAGTAACTTCTTCGTCTTCGGTTGAGCGTGAGCGGTTCAGCAGTGTGCAAGCCTTGTCTGAGCCAGGGCACGAATGTTTCACGGGCTTTGAGCCCGGCACTAAAAGCGATGACTCTGCGGGGTGGGGTTTGCCATCTGGCAAAGAGGTCTGCCATCTGGGCCAGTGAATGTATGAGCATTGCCCAAACTGTTGCCTGAGCAGCCGGTAAACTTTCCGGCTAGTCAGTGACGAAGCCTTGCCTTGACGTAATCCCAGCCTTCTTTTTCTGAAGGCCACAAAACGTGGTTGCGGTGTAGGGTTTAGGATGAGTAAGTGAGCCTTGCTGTAGTCCATGTGGGCAGCCAAAACTCTTTGTTGACATCTAGCAGGTTTTTCCGAATGCACGAATGTGAGCCCGTCATATCATGCTCATTCGCAAGTGCTTCTGAAATGTTGAGCCTGTTGCAGTGTTGCAAGGTCGAAGCTGAGCACCGTAGTCTTTTACGTAGAGCAACACGCAGCATGGGAAATCTGGATCCGAAACTGTCCGCTTGCAGAAAGCTAGGACAGGCAGACTCTACTGATCCGCCGCAGTTTGATTCGAGATTATATGCTGCAGGGTGTGAGGATACAGACGAGGGAACCTGAACGAGCCCAGCGGTGGCGGGCAAATGATTTCACCCTTAGGACAAAGCCGGTGGTATAATACTCAGCTGCCAACTGAGTTTGATTGACTCCGGCATGTCTGGGACCTTCCACCGTTCTAATAGTGTTATACTACCCAAATGGTGTGTAAGTGGGTTCCCTTGGTTTTTGCAGCAGATGGGGTGGGTTCCCTGTGGGTTCCCTTGTTTTTTGCAGCACTTCAGGTGGGCTACATATGGGTTCCCTTGTTTTTTGCAGCAGTTCGGGTGGGTCTGTGTATGTTCTTCATTTAGCTTTCTTGTAGATTCCCATGGTTTTTGCAGCATGGACGGTGGGTTCCCTGTGGGTTCCCTAGTTTTTGCAGCATTTTTAAATGGGTTCCCATGGTTTTTAACAATATCGACGGTGGATTCTCTGTGGGTTCCCTGGTTTTTTGCAACACTTCAGGTGGGCAACATATGGGTTCCCTTGTTTTTTGCAGCATTTCGGGTGGTCTGTGTATGTTCATCACTTAGCTGTCTTGTGGTTTCCCATGGTTTTTGCAGCATGGACGGTGGGTTCCCTGTGGGTTCCCTGTGGGTTCCCTGGTTTTTGCAGCATTTTTTAAGTGGGTTCCCATGGTTTTTAACAATATCGACGGTGGGTTCCCTGTGGGTTCCCTTGTTTTTTTTGCAACACTTCAAGTGGGCTACATATGGGTTCCTTGTTTTTTGCAGCATTTCGGGTGGGTCTGTGTATGTTCTTCAGATAGCTTTCTTGTAGATTCCCATGGTTTTTGCAGCATGGACGGTGGGTTCCCTGTGGGTTCCCTAGTTTTTGCAGCATTTTTAAGTGGGCTCCCATGGTTTTTCACCGTCGATACGGTGGGTTCTCTGTTTGGTTCCCGGGTTTTTGCAGCATTTGAAGTGGGTTCCCATGGTTTTCCAATAGGCTCTTTTGGCTTTTGCAGCATGTCAGCTGGGTTCCCTAGTTTTTTGCAGCATGTTTAATGGGTTCCCATGGTTTAACAGCATCGACGGTGGGTTCCCTGTGGGTTCCTTGCTTTTTGCAGCATTGCAAGTGGGTTCCCATGGTTTTCCCAGCATATATTGCGCAAAGGTCTGGGCGGGCTCCCTTGGCTCTTGCAGTGTGTCAGCTCGGTTCCCTGTGGGGTACATGTGGGTTCCCATGGTTTCTCCAGCTCGCGCATTATGTTTCAGAGAAGAGTGGAACTGAAGAAGATGTTCAGGACAGTGGCTGCAGGTGTGGCCCAGTTCCATCGCACATCTTGCGCTGCATTTGGATTTGCTGCTTTGAAGTAAGGCTGCAAAAAGCACGTCTGCTATCTTCAGTTTGGGTCGAGACCAAAGACGTTAAACAGGCTCACCTCTGATGCACATGAGGCTCGCCGCCCTCCTGCGGTAATGCTCTTGATAAGTTTGCTGCGGCTAAATGCTGGCACGCTGATGCGAGGATTTTGCGGCATCTACTGGCAGATGTTAATCTCAGCTTGTAGCTTCAACTGTTTCGATTGCTTGCTGTACGTGGGCTGTTTTTTTGCGCTGGGAAGCTCCACTTGCAGGAGCTCTTTTTTCCTACAGAATCGTAGGAAGCCTCGAAGGGCCTCCCCTGAAAGCCCTGTCATAGTGCCGAGGATTGTCAGGTCGCCCTGCTGCCTGCTGGCCACCACGATGCCAGCCGACCGAGCGGAGGCGACGGTCCTTCGCAGCTGGTCCGCCCGACGCATCCGTAGCCACGAAGAGCCCTGTCCTGACAAGTCAGGGTTGCCCTGGAGGAAGAGGCCGGTACTGCGAACCTCAGCCTCGTGGACGAGGGGAGTGTGGGGCGCGAGGGGTCTCATCCCACGCAGCCAAAGGCACTCATCAAGGATAGCAACCAGCCGGAAGGCATGAAGGCACCGGGTACACGCTCGCACTCACAAAGGAGGTGGCGCAGTGTGTTGGGTTGCCCGTTTCACAGGTGTTTGGAGCATGATGTTTGCAGATAGTGATCTACCTGCGGAAAGCATATGCCGAGACTGCTCAGCGATTGCTTCCTCATGGTGAAAAACGCCAGTTAGTTGGAGCTATGTGTATGGGCAGTGCTTAGACGGTGATAAGAGCTGTGAAGGCTCCAATTTTTGGAAACACTAACTGTCTGAGGCATATAGTCGGGGCACAATCTAAATTAGCTAAGCCTCAAGCCTGGCAGCAGCAGCAGCAACAGCAAGACAATATGCAAAGGCTGCAGGCTTGACTAATGTGAAATGCCGCCGGTTCCGCCAAGTGACAAAGGAAAAGGAAAAGGTGGACAAAACGGACCTGTGTGTTTCAATTGTTTGTAAGACTGGACCTTACTCTTCGGAGTGTTGGTTTCCACCGAAAGGAAAAGGGAAAGGAAAAGGCAAAGTTCGCAACGTCCAAGCGAGGAAGAATGGTATGAAGAGCAACCAAGTTCTTCTACACAGTCACAGGCAAGACCACCACAAGGAGCAAAAGGAAATGAGCAAGTGCGTAGGTTGTTGACAACGCCTATGCCAGTGATTGAAGAAGTGTTCGACGATGAAGAAGAGTACGTCGATCTTGTAGGAATGTTCGAAGAGATGATGATGGACTATGCCGCAAGAACAGTGAAGGTTAACACAGTTATCTTCATGTCAAGCATGGTTGATGAAAGTGATGAAGAAGATTATGAGAAGGATGAACTTCACAAGTGGTATGAAGATCTGCAAGTGGACAAGCAGAATGCCAAGAAGTCAAGAGAACGAGAAAGACTTTTCAGAAGCGTTCAAGATGAAGAGCCAGAAGTGCATCGAGTAAGAGCTATCAGCTCAAGCTATGCAGAACTCGTTGAAGTAGTGTTAGACAGTGGAGCGGATTGTCATGTACTTCCGCTATGCTACTACAGTGAAGATCTAGGAACAGTTGAGTTCCCAGCTTTGAGAATGGTCATTCAAGATGCTCAAGGCAACAGGATAAGGACCACTGAAACAAGAGCGAACATCACGTTCGAATTCCAAAGAACAGATGGAAGAGTGATAAAGGTAAGAGATTCAGCTGTGTTCGGAGATGTAACACAACCGTTATTTGCAGTAGGCAAGTTGTGGAAAGTCGGATGGGGACTTGATCCTCTAGACCAGTTCAATGCTTACCTGAAGAAAGGTTCAGCAAGAGTGCCAGTGAGGTTTGCAAGAAACTCAACAGTGACGGACCTCAAGATCTACAGAGCACAAGTGAAGGTTGAAAGTGATGAACCAAAAGTGAGGAAGCTTACGCTGATCAAGCAGATGGAAGATGATTTCGAGAAGATGAAGCATCATGAAGGATGGTTTTTCATGTCAGATGGGAAGCCAGCAAGGATAGATTATGACAAGTATGTGACCTATGACCCCACGTATGATGATGTGAAAGCATTCAAGTTCAGAACTACTTTGGTATCGAGGTACGATGGTGACAGCATCGTATGGAGCGAACTGGAGTTTGTGGAGTGCGCTGAGAAGTGGGAAGACCGAGAAGAGATTGCGATAGACGCAGTTGAAGAGAACTCGGTGATCATCACGATCTTGGAGAGAAAGTCTCTGGGAATTGAAGAGTATGGTGATTATGAGAGGACATCTTCAAAGAAGAAGAAGAAAGAGCAAGAGAAAGAAGTGGAAGCAGCAGACGTGGAGATGGCGGTTCACAAAGAAAAGAGCGACAAAAAGAAGACAATGGAACAAGTCGAGAAGGAAGCAGCAGAAGCAATGGAAGACCTGTTTCCAAGCGATCCGCCTGCACCAGAAGAGATGCAAGAGTGGAAGAAAATTGAAGAGCAACTGCCAAGCTTAGGAGAAAAGATGGAAGAAGCTATGATTGTGGCAGGAGTTGAACTCAGTCCAGAAAGTTCACTCAAAGAGATGAGAACAGCATGTGAATTCCTGAAGATAGGAAAGACTGGAAGCAAGACTCAGATATGGCAAAGGTTGAAGCAAGCTATTTCAGCAAACAAGATGAAGGAATTGGTCGAGATCTCCAAAGGATTAGAACTAGAATTCACAAGAGAACCAAAAGGAGAAAAGAGACCAGAAATGCCAACTGAGGAAGAAAGGAAGAAGCATGAACTGACGCACCTACCAAAAGCAGATTGGTGTGAAAGCTGTCAAGCGACAAGATCAAGAGAAGACAATTTCGATGTATCTGAGAAGAAGAATGAAGCATCGTTAGTCTCAATGGATTTCAAGTTCACTGGAACTCGAGATGAAGAGAACACAAAGGACAACAAGGACGCATTGACAATCGGACTTGTGATGGTTGATGAAGCAACAAAGTTCGTACATGTCATTCCAGTAGCGACGAAGGAAGTGACGGCATATGTTGTCGAAGAAGTCTGCAGAGTACTTATGCTGTTAAATTCGAAAGTCATTCTGAGAACTGACACGGAACCAGCAATGATCTCCCTGAGAAAGAAAGTACAAGGGATACGAAAGATGAAGAATCTTGATACAGAGATACAAGATGTAGCACCAGATGAACATCAAGGATTGCAAGTTGAGAGATGGGTTCAAACAGTTCGGAACTTATCCAAGACACTGGTGTATGGAGTTGAATCACAAGCAAAGGTGAAGATCACTTCAGAAAGTACGCTGTATCCATGGGCAGCAAGACATGCAGCATTCCTGTTGAATAGGTTTGTTGTGAAGAAAGGATCAACACCCTTTGAAGTACTGTTTGGCAGAGAGTACAAGGGAACATTAGCGCCATGGGGAAGCGTAGTATTGGCAAAACCTGTACCAAAAGTCAAAGAAAAGGGAGAAGCATGGAGAAAAGGAATCTTCGTTGGAAAGGACTCGGTGAACAACCTGAATCTGATAAGCACAAGACAAGGAATCATCAAGAGCAGAACGATAAGACAGTGTACGCCACTGTATGATGTGGAAGTGCTAGCAGAAGCAACAGGGACACCGTGGAACTACACACAAGACATGTTGGTAGGAAGAAAGCCAACGAAGCGATTGCCACCACATAGTGGAATCGAGATAGCAACTGGTGACAAGTTGGAGTTGATTCCAAGAAGAGAAAGAAGTCAAGATCAAGAAGATGACTTGAAGGATTATAGCCCAAGTCAAGAGGCAGCATCAGATCCGCCAAGCGAGACTGAACAAGACATGGATGAAGATCCAGGTGAAGGACATCAAGGATCATCAAGCAGCAGCTCAAGCAGTCGTGGAAAAGGAGTCACGAGAAGGAGAAGCGAAAGAAGTGATGACTCTGAAGAGCTGATTCGAGGAGAGAATCCTCCGCCATCATCGCCCAAGAGGAACCTTGAAAAAGGCGAGCAACCAGAGGCGGTGAGGCAGAAGATGGATGAAGGCCCAACGGAAGCCGAAGAACGGCCAGAGAAGTTTGTGGCCATTGGTGAAGAATCCTCGGGACAAGCATCAAGTTCGGTAAGGAGAGTTATCGACATGAGAAGCGTGAAGAAAATAGAACCATTCCTGAGGAAAGAACTTCCGCAATATCATGATGATGAAGAAGTCGAGTTGGAAGAATTTGAAGAAATGGAAGCAGAGTTCGATGAAGAAGAAGAATGGCAAGAATCAGATACCAGAAGACATGCCAAAATGGTCGAACGATTTCGAAAGCGGACCACCAAAGCTAGCAGATGAAGAAATGGAGAAAGTCGAAGGAGTGTCCAAGAAGCACGAGTTGGAAAGACTTGAGAAGATGAAAGTGCTGAACAAGTTGCCAAAAGAAACAGATGTTTCGAAGTACAAGTTTCTTTCGACAAAGATAGTGTACGATTGGAGGCACAGGGACAAAGAATGGAGAAGAAGAGGACGATTAGTAGCAAGAGAGTTCAAGTGGTTAGGTGATACAGACATTGCAAGTTTGTTTTCGCCAACCGGCGTAGCAAACACAGTGAAGCTACTTTCAGCCCTGTTCGCATCTTCAGAAGGGTACACACTCGGCAGTATTGATGTAGGTGACGCCTATTTAATGGTGGAGCAGGAAGAGCCGACGATTGTCGAAGTCGATGGAGAAATTTATGAACTAGGGTATACGTTACCCGGACAAAGAATCGGCAGTGCAGCTTGGTTTGGAAAACTGAAAAGCTACCTTGAAGAGTATGGATTAGCAAGTGATAGTGGACTACCGGCACTATTCTCAAGGAAGCCAGACAAGGAAGGATTCGGAATAATCGTGCTGAGTCATGTAGATGACATGGAGCTATATGCTTCAAAAGAAGAATTCAAGAAGTTGGTCGAATTCCTGAGAAGCAAAGGATTGAAGATCAAAGTGGAAGGACCAATGGATGAGAATGAAGGATCAATGAGTTTCCTGAAGAGAAGTTTCAAGTCGATGGGACATGGAAACGTAGAGATCACGATGAACTCACAGTACATCGAAGGATTGATTGAAGTGCTCAAACAGGAAGGAGCATATCCTAAGAAACTACCGTGTCCAGCGGACAATGGAAGGTCGTTTCAGACAAAAGAAGGTGGAATGAATCCACTGAATACAGAAGACCACCACACGTTCAGAAAAGGAGTAGGAATCTTACTGTATCTCGCGCCCGAAAGGCCAGACATTATGTACGTCTTGAAGAAACTGTCAACAAAGCTCGCATCGCCCGTTGAAGCAGACATGGAACTGTTAAGGTACGTAGGAAAGTATCTCAAAGGATCGCCAGAACTCGCACTGGTACACCAAGGAAGTTACCCTGGAAAAAGTTTCCTCGAAGTGAAGAACAGAAGTGAAAAAGGAAACGAAAGGGACAACTACAAAGTGCCAGCACTCATAGAAGTGATAAGCGACAGCGATTGGGCAGCGGACCGAGAGTCAAGACAAAGCGTTTCATGCGGAGTGATCATGGTGAATGGAAACCTGACTCATTTCCAAAGCAAGAGGCAGAAGAGCGTAGCATTGTCATCTTGCGAAGCTGAGACAATTGCAGCGACATCAATCTTAAGCGAAGGTGTATTCCTGAAAGGATTGCTGACGAGAATCCTAGGAATCGAGCCAAGACTGATGTTATACAGTGATTCGTCAAGCTCAAGACAGTTGATTTGATCTCAAGAAAAGACTTAGGAAGAGCACGCCATTTGCAAGTGGACCTTTTATGGATCCAAAGAATTCCGAAGCTTATCATAAAGGCGATAGCAGGAAAGGACAATCCCTCAGACCTAGGGACCAAATCCCTGACGCGGGAGAAGATACGAAAGTATATGCTAAGCCTAGGATATACAGGTGAATTCCAGACACCAAGTGAACAAGAAGTTCAAGAAGCAGAAGTGAGAAGAACAAGAACAAGAAGTGTTCCAAGATTTGATGAAAGGATGATTACAAGGATTATCCAAACAGTTACAACCGCAGTGCTCATATCATTGGCAGAAGCGAGAAGAGAAGAAGGAGAACAAGGACTGGGAAGATCTGCAAGTGTAGTTTGCATACTGTTGTGCATGTTCATGTCAGCGATTATGCATAAATAAGTTGCAAGCGCAGCCGTTTTGCTCAAGAGAGAAGTCCTGAAGGAAGAAGGAAAAGAAGAAGAAAAAGAAGAAGAAAGGACAAGAGCAATGGCAGATGATGAAGCAGTCAAGTATATGATCATGGAGCACAGCAGGACAATCGAGGCTACTACTCACCTCGAAAGGATACTCAAAAGTGATCAATCGCAAAGGCCAAGCGCCGACAACCTCTGGAAGGAGGTAGAAGCGATCAATCAGCAATATGAGATCAGATCGGTTGAAAAGAAAAAGGAAGAGCAGCCAGAAGAGCAGCCAGAGAAAAAGGAGGAAAGTGAAGCAGCGTCGGATCCAGATTCCGATGAGTCCGAAGAAAGTGAGCAATGCAGAGAAGGACGAACGGAAGAAGTGCCAGAAGACAAGAAAGAAGAAGACATGAGTACGTTCAAGAAGACTGCAGAAGAACTGGCAGAAGAAGCAGAAAAGTTGAAGAAGGCGCAAGAGGCTAACTTCGCAGCGTTGAAGCAAGGAAGCCTTCGGATACCTGAAGACGTCCAAGAGAAGATCATAGAGCAAGGAGAAATTATGGACGAGAAGTTACGGCAGCTGGAAGAGATGAAGGCAGCAGCCAAGGAAAGAAGAGGAGAAGTTACGGAAAAAGCGGATGCTATTTTGGATGAGGCTCGAGAGAAGGAGCAACCAGCAAATCAGGAAGACAAGAAGGATCAAGCAGCAGAGAAAGAGAAAGGGAGCGAGCAGCCAGCAGAAAAGGAAGCAGAAAAGAAAGAAGAAGAGAAGAAAGAGGAAAAGGAAAAGGAGGCTGTAAGCCAAGTCCAATCCTCGGATGAAGAAGCGAAAGAAGCAAAAGCAGCCCTACGGGACGAATTTGACGTTGAGACAATGTCAATATTCCCAACGGTTATGGCTCAGGTTAATGTCGAGTCAATTCGGCAGTCAATGCCATCGTCTACGTTGGAACGCGAATTCATCCTATGGACTGAACACCTGCGACGACCAGTCGCAAGACTTCCGTTAGGGTACGGAATAAGAACGTCAGAGTTTTTGGCAAAAGTAGAAGACGACGTGCAAGAATATATAGAGAGCATGTCGATGCTCAGCGAGGACGAGCGTAAAGCTGAAGAAGCTTACAAGAAGGCAAGAGAAGAAATGGACCTGTATGAACAAGAACTCAAGAAGGAGATGAGAGAAAAGCTCGAAGCAAGAATGAAAAAAGTTCGAGAACTTGAAGAAGAAGAAGCAGTCGCAGCAAGAGGAGACGTTGAGAAGACGAACAACGTGACAAGTGCAATGGAGCAGCTAGGTCAAGTTGTGCAAGTGGCAGACAAGCTACTGTCAGCTCTAAGCGAAGAATTCAAGGACCTAGACTTGTATAAGAGGCCAGATCCAGACAAGGAGAAAGAAAGACAGGCCTTAGCAAAGCTTATGACGATGATCAAGAAGAAGAGTGAAGGGAGTAATCCGTCAACACCGGCAGCAAAGATCAAAGCCATGCCGAAGAAAGCACCAAGCGTTATCAAAGAAGGACTGTCAATCTCTGAAGAGGAGAGAAAGGCAGCGAACACGAAGGATAAGCAGTTGGAGTTGAAGCGAAAGCTGAGAGAGCGTTGCAAAGAAGCATCAGAAGAGATGATCGACAAGGCAGCAAGGGCAAAAGTTGATCATGCAAGAGACAAGCCAAGTGAGCCAGAAGGAACGCCACCAAAGAAGCAAGTGAATCCGTATTGGCTCAAAGGCCAAGGAGATCAAAAGGAAGAGTCGTACAAGAAGGCAAGAAACCAGAACTGCTACTACTGCAAGCAGTCACCCGACCACAGAGCGACTGAGTGTCCTCTGATGGAACAAGCAGTGCGAATGTATTACAGCGGAGAGCGGCCCGAAGCAGGAAATACCGCTCACAAGATTTTCTGCAAGGTATGTTATATCTACTTCCAGAAGATGACCGGAAGGTCATTCAGATATACTGGCTGGGGAACCCATACCCCAGACATCTGCAACTATAAGGACCAAGTGAGAAGCTATCTGGAGGATAATTCATACAAGTATGAAAAGGAACTGAAAGATTTCCAAGAGACATTGGGCATAGGATACAAGCCAAAAGACAGCTGGGGAGCAGAACCCAAGAAGCCCAAGAAAAGTGAAGATCCAAAGACTGAAGAGAAGACCGTGAAGAAGACAGAAGAAAAAGAGACAAAGAAGAAGAAGCCAGTGGAAAAGTCCAAGGACAAGGACAAAGAGAAGAAGTTTGACAAGACTGAGAAGGCAAAGAAGGTTGGAAAGGAGAAGAAGCGAAAAAGCGAATCTCCGTTCGATCAAGAAAGAGCTGAGAAACGCCAACGGAATGAGGAAGAGCTTATGTGAACTGCGGCGACGGTTTAAAGAAGCAAAAGAGAGTGAGGGCGTTTACGAAATTGCCCAGCAGCAGCATGGAAGTGAGGCTGAAAACGGCCAGGCAAAAGTGAGGCTGAAATCAGCCAAGACAAAACCGTTTCACAAAAGCTTTGGAGAAGCTACGAAAAGCCACGAGGATGGAAAAATCCCACGGCAACGACAAAGTCAAAAGCCACGTGGACGAAAGTCCCACGGCAACGTCAAGTCACTACGAGCACCACGATGAATTCAAAAGTCAATGTTCACAGAAAGGACTAAAGACAAAAGTCCGACAAAAGTTTCCAGATTGCCGAAGGGCAAGGATGGACTACGACTACCTCGCGTACCGCGACGTACAGAAAAAGTGAGAGTGCAATGCGTGTAGAGTGGAGTGAGTCCATGCCAAATGTGTGTGGGAAGCAAATTCGCAAATCTGCTATAGGACATCAGAAGAGTGAGGATGAAGACGAAAGAAAGAAAAGGATAAAGATGTCCAACAAGTGCTTAAAGAAGCTTGCGAGAAGTGAAGATCAATGCTCCTGCGAGCATGCGAAATCGGTGTTAGAAATAGCACAAGGATTAGAAAAAGTTTCACAAGATCGTATTACACGACAAAGCTGTGTATACGATGAGGGCGTAACAGAATTTCAATTTTCCCTCATGCCCGATTTAGCGCAAGTTTCACTGCGTATCTCCGTAGGTCAAACGTAGGCTCAAGACAGCCTGACAGCAGAGCGAGTAGTGAGAAAAGAATCCGAAGCTCGCGCCGTGCTAAGTGAAGGATACTGGTTTAAGGGTTTAAACTTTCAAACTTGCAATCCTTGATGCTCGTCCGGTGCTACATCTTGTATCTCCGTATCAAGATTCTTCATCTTCCTTATTCCTTGCACCTTCTTTCTCAGCGATATCATTGCTGGCTCTGTGTCAGTTCTTAGAATGACTTTCGAGTTCAACAGCATATCATAAGCACTCTGCAAACTTCTTCAACAACATATGCCGTTGCTTCCTTTGTCGCTACTGGAATCACATGTACGAACTTTGTTGCTTCATCAACCATCACAAGTCCGATTGTCAATGCATCTTTGTTGTCCTTTGTATTCTCTTCGTCTCGAGTTCCAGTGAATTTGAAATCCATTGAAACTAGCGATGCTTCATTCTTCTTCTCTGACACGTCGAAGTTTTCTTCTCTTGACCTTGTTGCTTGACAACTTTCACACCAATCAGCTTTCGGTAGGTGCGTCAGTTCGCGCTTCTTTCTCTCTTCTTCAGTTGGCATCTCTGGTCTCTTTTCTCCTTTTGGTTCTCTCGTAAATTCCAGTTCTAATCCTTTGGAGATTTCAACCAACTCTTTCATCTTATTCGCTGATACGGCTTGTTTCAACCGTTGCCATAACTGAGCCTTGCCTCCAGTCTTTCCTACCTTCAGGAATTCGCATGCTGTCCTTAGTTGCTTGAGTGTACTCTCTGGTGTAAGCTCAACTCCTGCCACAATCATCGCTTCTTCCATCTTCTCTCCTAAGCTTGGCAGTTGCTCTTCAATTTTCTTCCATTCTTTCATATCTTCTTCTGCTGGCGGTTCACCAGGAAACAGATTCTCCATGGCTTCTGCTGCTTCCTTTTCGACTTGTTCAACCGTTTTCTTTGTATCACTCTTTTCTCCTTCTTTCTCCATCTCCACGTCTGCTGCTTCCACTTCCTTTCTTTGTTCTCTCCTTTTCTTCTTCGGGACTGTTCTTTCATACTCACCATACTCTTCAAGTCCTAAAGACTTTCTTTCTAAGATCGTGATAATCACCGAATTCTCTTCAACCGCATCTATCACAATCTCTTCTCTGTCTTCCCACTTTTCAGCGCACTCCACAAACTCCAGTTCACTCCATACGATGTCTTCACCATCGTACCTCGATACCAAAGTAGTTCTGTACTTGAACGCTTTCACGTCATCATTCGTGGGATCATATGTTGTGTACTTGTCCCAATCTATCCTTGCTGGCTTCCCATCTGACATGAAAAGCCATCCTTCATGATACTTCATCTTCTCGAAATCTTCTTCCATCTGCTTGATCAGCGTGAGCTTTCTCACTTGTGGTTCGTCCTTTTCAACCTTCACTTGAGCTCTGTAAATCTTGAGGTCTGTCACTGTTGAGTTTCTTGCAAACCTCACTGGTACTTTTGCAGATCCTGTCTTCAGATAAGCATTGAACTGGTCTAGAGGATCAAGTCCCCATCCGACTTTCCACAACTTGCCTACTGCAAATAGTGGTTGTGTTACATCTCCGAACACAGCTGAATCTCTCACCTTTATCACTCTTCCATCTGTCCTTTGAAACTCGAATGTGATGTTTGCTCTTGTCTCTGTCGTTCTTATCCTGTTGCCTTGGGCATCTTGAATAACCATTCTCAGAGCTGGGAACTCAACTGTTCCTAAGTCTTCACTGTAGTAGCACAGCGGAAGCACATGGCAATCCGCGCCACTGTCCAGGACTACTTCAACGAGTTCTGAATAGCTTGAGTTAACAGTTCTCACATAATGTCCTTGGCTTGATCTCTCTTCTGGTCCTTGCTCTAATCGAACTTCTGTCTCTGACTCTTCACCACTTCCGAAAAGTCTTTCTCGATCTCTTGCATGCTTGGCATTCTCTTTGTCTACATGCAAATCTTCATACCACTTGTGAAGTTCATCTCTTTCATAATCCTCTTCATCACTTTCGTCAGTCATGCTTGACCATAATACCACTGTGTGGACTCTTACTGCTCGCGCAGCGTAATCCATCACCATCTCTTCAAACATTCCTACAAGATCAGTGTAGTCTTCATCCTCTTCAAGGATCTCTTCTATCACTGGCATAGGTGTTGTCACCAACCTACGCACTTGCTCGTTTCCTTTAGCTCCTTGTGGTGCTCTTGCTTGTGACTGTGTAGAAGAACTTGGTTGCTCTTCATACCATTCTTCCTCACCTGTCTCTTGAACATTCCGAACCTTTCCTTTTCCACCTTTTCCTTTTTCCTTTCGGTGCCGACCAACACTCCGAAGAGTAATGTCCGGTCTTACCACAATTGAAACATACAGGTCCATTTTGTCCACCTTTGCGTTTTGCGTTCTCGTAGCCTTTTCCTTCAGCCTGCCTGATACTCTTTCCAAATCCTTTTCCTTTTCCAAAACCTCTTCCTTTTCCTTTTGATTTTCCTTTGCCACCTTTTCCTTTTCCGTATCCTTTTCCCTTTCCTTTGTCTCCTTTTCCTTTTCCGTAAGGGCTTCCTTTTCCTTTATCACCTTTACCTTTTCCATCTCCTTTACCTTGTCTCATGTGCAATCTATCAGGCTCCATCGGAATTGGTCCTTGGTAAGCCTTATTGCTTGAATGTGATGTTGGGTCTGGAACACTTAGCGATCCTAAGATGTTTTCAGCTGACCATGTCTGATTGCTTCTTTCATACTGTAGCAGCTTTGTCCTCAACTCTTCATATGTGGTCTTATCAGTGATATCAACCATCACGTTCTGCTTGAGGTGCTGTGGGATTCCTTTCAGCAGTGTACCAATCCTCAAGTTGTCATCGTACTTGTGTCCTGAGAGTTTTTCGTACTCTGCTGTGAGCTTCTCGTACGTCAAGACGTAATCCATCATCGATGCTCCTTTGCTCATGGCCGGGAATCCAACCAATGCTTGAGCCATTGCTAGACTCCTTGAACGGGACGTCGGCTTTAACTCAGCCGTCAACTTTCTCCACACTTCAAATCCATTCATCCCGCTTACAATTCTCAACACTTTTAGAGGTCTGTTCTTCAGGTAACTGCTTAACACTGAGTAAAGATTTGTTCCTCTGTTCACTCTTCCAATCTCGTTCTTGAAGAATTCATTGGTCACCTCTGTAGTGATCTCAACCTTTTCTTCTTCTGCTGTTTTCAAATCCTTCAGATATTCTTGATCCATGAATGCTAAGAAATTCTTGAACGTAAACGCCCAGTCGCTCCATTGCGACACTTCTTCTTCAATTGTTGCTGGATTGAACACTTCTGGTGGCTTGAGAATCTTTCCTCCTGTGTCAAAACTTACTGAGGCCGGTCGGTCCCCTGCTGGGCCCGCCGCTGGTGCTGCTTGGGCTCTTGCCAACTCACTCATGGCATTAGCCAATTGTGCTTGCTGGTTCGCAGTGCCCTGCGCAACTCTTGCCATAGCTTCAGATTCTTTTCCACTCTAAGCTCCACTGTTAGTCCGTGCTTGAGCCTTCGTTTGACCTGCGGTGAAGCACTGGATTCCTGTATGTTTCTATACATGAGGGAAAATTGAACTATCTGTTAGGATGGCAAGGATCCCCGCCTCGTCTTAGATAGCCCCATATGCGGCCTCAACCCCGCCCGAGCGGGTCGCAATGCCAAGCGCCCTAGACGTGCACCGCACCTTCTTTGCGGCGCACCCTTTCTCACGCCTGCAAGGCCTCTCCCTTGACTTTAAAGGCAGCCCAGCAATCCGTCGCCTTAATCGTCGTCGCACTGCTTGCTGCCCTGCACGCGCCCATTAGTTGGAAAAAAGCCCAGCTAGGCGATCATCATCACTTGGTGTGGCTGGACTTTCTGCTTTCGCACAAAAACCGTGGCCCTTATGCACAGCAAACTGGAGAAATTGCGCAGCAACTGCGCAAGCTCAGCACTGCCTCTAAGGTTCTGAAAAAAGATTTGGAAGCATGCCTCGGCCTCCTGAATTGGGCAACGACCCTAAGCCCGCATATGCGCTCGTTCGCAGCAGCGCCGGCACCCTGCACAGCATCTCTCCCAACACTTGGGCGGGTTTCTACGAGTGCCTAGACGCAACTGCAAAGCTCGCATCTACGCCGGCAGGCTCGTGGCTCCCTCGCAATGCACAGCTTCTGGAAGTCGGATCCATCAAAATACACTCTAAAGCCGACGTGCCCCGTGTGCCGCCCTCGCACAAGCACCAATGGGTTCGCCTTTCAGACCCCAATCGTACCGAAATCCACTTCAAGCAAGATAGCCTTGCGTGGCTCAATCTTTGCTTTCAGCACGAGCAACCGCGCAGCCTCTTGCATTTTATGATTATGGGTTTGAAGAAGTGCCTCCGCATGCCGCCCCTGGCTCCGAGCATGAGCGCAGCCGATGCCTTTGCGGACACGCATCGCATGGGCATTGGCGGTTGGCTCAGTACCTCCTCGCACTTTGTCTGGGACAGCGAGATCTTCTCTGCAGGGCTTCAGCTGCATGGTTCCATGCAAAGCTACATAGCCTGTTTCGAAGCACTCGCACAACTGGCCTTGGCACACCGCTCCTGAGCACTGCTCCGCCATAAACACGTTCGTTTTGTCTTGCCCAGCGCCAGCGACAACACTTCAGCAGAAAGCGGCGTGAACCGCCTGTTCACCACCGCCGAGCCGAATAGCATTTTTCTTCGCCTCGCGGCTACATGGGCCCATCTGCATCGCGTTCAGTTTCAGGTCGAACACCTCGCTGGAGAAAAGAACACCTGGGCTGACGCGCTCAGCCGCGGCCGTCTCGCATTCATACAGCATCGTTCCGCGGAGCGGGTACGCATTACCTTGCCTCAGCTCGCATCGGCATCGCACACAGCTTCACTCAGAGGGGAGGAGAATACCTTCCCCCTCGCCTCCGCGAGGCTCAGCGCAGCCTACTGCGCTAACCGCATCGCACAGTGCAAAACGGAGCTCTGCACCAGACTCGCCTCGTTTCGCAGGTCTTTTGACGCACGCGCATAGCGTTGTTTCTTGTGGCCTGGCATGCCAGGTCCCACTTCTCACTTCTCCATCCTCGTGCGAGGGGGGTTCTGAGCCCGCAGGGCAGAGGATGCTGGAGTCGGACTAAAGTGGGGGAAGAAGACTCGGCAACGCACTGCCACGTTCTCTCATCTTCACGGGCATGGCATTATTGCCTCGCACCGACTTCAAGCATCCTTCGCGAGAAAAAAAAGAGTGCGCCATGTTCTTTCTGTTGCGCTGCAAACTCACAGTAGTCTTACAGAGAACGCCTGTCGTGAGTTTGTCCTTTTGGTCGACAGTATTTTCGGTAAGTACTTGAGCTTGCATTGTTTCGCCCCGCGCTGCGTTTGCTAGCTCAAGTCTGTCGACCCGGATCGCTTCCGCTTTCTTTTTAACCCACCCACCCAACCCTTTGGGGGGGGAAGAAGACTCGGCAACGCATTGCCACGTTCCCTCACGTTCACGGGCATCGCATCGCACCGACTTCAAGTTTCTGTTGAGCTGCAAACTCACAGTAGTCTTACAGAGAACCAGAATGTACGCAGATAGTGACTTCTTTGATTCAGGCTTCTTCGTTTCCTGGTCAGGACAAATGGTTGCAGCTTGACATGCAATGTCTCTTGTGGCCCATGAAAGCAATGTCTTCGAAGCCGCAATGTACACACGATTCTGCTTTCCATTGATGCGAAGCATGCTTTCTTCGCATGTTCCA
>CAJNDT010005922.1:273390-307949 GCA_905221615.1 Symbiodinium sp. CCMP2592
AGCTTGCAGCCTTCTTGATCACCTGAAATCGTAGTCTGTGAAGTGTTGACGTGTCAGCACTGAAGCGATTTGACACTGATTCTCGGTGCTGATCGCTCTCCGACTGCTGTTGTTGATGGTGTTTGCTGACGTGCGTGCAGGATCATGCGAGAACTTTTGATACCTACGAGCAGTGGGCCATTGCAGAGTTTGCTGAGGCAGGAGCAAGCGAGATTCGAGCCGGAAGGGACAACTGAGAATCGAGTTGCCCGGAAGAGCCGCGGAAGAGATTGGAGTGTCGGAAGGCGCTGCTGACCATTCCGAAGACGCTGGCGATCAACGCGGCCTTGGATGCCATTGACCTGCTCGCAGCGCTGAGAGTGCGCCCATGCGACGAAATGGTGCGAGTCGCGTCCGCTGTCCGCTGCGGCGCCTGAGGTACGGCACCACGCATCGCAGCAGGCCTCCGACCCCAAGAAGAAGGACTACAAATGGTACGGCCTCGATCTGATCAATGGCACCGTCCGAAACCAGGCACAGACGGAGAGAGTCTCGGAGAGAGCAGCCGGATCCCTCGCTTTGCAGGTGGTGAACGGGGTCCTGGAGCCGATGGTCTCGAAGCTGAAGTCCCTCAAGTTTGCCACCGAGGCGTTTCACGCTCTTTCGCCCAGGGCTGTTTTTGCACCTGCCACGCAGGCTGCCATCACCATCCTGCGCATAGACGACTTGGTGAGAATTGCACCAGATCCGCAGGATCAGCAGTGAGATGAACAGTGAGCTGTTCTGTAGACTCGGGCATCGTGAAACCGCAGATTTGTGACATCATAAGTAGATGCAAGCAGAGGGGACCGTTGCTGTAGCGGATGCACTAGCACGTATTTTAACAGCCACAGCGAATCTCACTTGCAGACGCGTTGGGAGAGAGCGCTGCTGCAATCTGCTGCGCTCGCGGAAATGGGGCTTCTCTTAGTCCGGGATCGTGCCGTTCGTGGTGCCGTTCGCGTTCGGTGCGGTGGGGTCTCTGCGGGGTCTCTGTGGGGTTCGTGGTCACTGAGTCCACAAAGCCATTTAAAGCGAGTCTTCACAGCCCATGATCAAGTTGACTGGACTGTCTGACACCTCATGCCATCGAAATGCTTCAGCCCCTCGGAAAAAAAAACAAGAGAGAACCCGAACCCGGTTGGCCCATGGACCATAGCGATGTGGCCCTCGCCGAGCTGCTGTCCTTGGTTGAGGTGCCGGTCACGCGCCACGGGGCCCGGCAGCTGATGAGAGAGCTTCCTTTTGCCTCTCAGGGCTCCTCGATCTCGGAAGAAGCTGCCCGAGAGGCGAGAGCACGCGAGTAGCAGCTCTTGAATGCCTGGTCTTTGTTGCAGGCCTTGCGGACAAGCGGGCAGAACGTCGAACTCGCCATTTGCCGCTTATTCAGCGGAGGTCGGCCCGTTTTCCCGAAAGCATCGCGAAGGGTTCTTCCGGGCGGAGCCGGGTGGATGAGTACATAGATGACAGACATAGAACCAACTTACTTGACTCTATACCTTACTTGGCTCTACACCTGATACTTGACGGTAGATGAGTACATAGATGACAGACATAGAATCAACTTACTTGACTCTATAGCTTACTTCACTCTACACTTGATACTTGACTCTACACTTGATACTTGACTCTATGTTATGCTTACGACTTACTTACTTATGCTTACGACTTACTTACTTACTTACTTGCTTGCTTGCTTGCTTACTTACTTACTTCCTGACTGACTTACTTACTTACTTACTTGCTTACTTGCTTACTTGCTTACTTGCTTACTTGCTTACTTGCTTACTTGCTTACTTGCTTACTTGCTTACTTGCTTACTTGCTTACTTCCTTACTTCCTTGCTTACTTGCTTACTTGCTTACTTGCTTACTTACTTACTTACTTACTTCACTCTACTTTCTTACTTACTTACTTACTTACTTGACCTCTATGACTGACTCCACTTGACTCTATGTTATGCTATCTCTATACTTACTTACTTGCTTAGTTGCTTACGACTTACTTACTTACCTGCTTACTTACTTACTTACTTGCTTACTTACTTACTTGCTTCACTCTACTTACTTACTTACTTACTTGACCTCTATGACTGACTCTCTATGCCTCTATGACTTACTCTCTACATCTCGGTATCTAATTCTCTCTTCTAAAGCCAGGGGTGGCACCGTCGTCGTCCATCGGGAATGCAACCCTTCACAGGGATTCGCCTCCTCGGGTGTTCAAACGCGAGGTAAAGTTACACATTTTAGGGTTCCCGCGCAACCCTTCACAGGGATTCGCCTCCTCGGGCGTTCAAACGCGAGGTAAAGTTACACATTTTAAGTGTCCCGCGCAACCCTTCACAGGGATTCGCTTCCTCGGGCGTTCAAACGCGAGGTAAAGTTACACATTTTAGGGTTCCCGTGCAACCTTTCACAGGGATTCGCTTCCTCGGGCGTTCAAACGCGAGGTAAAGTTACACATTTTAGGGTTCCCGTGCAACCCTTCACAGGGATTGGAACTCTCGGGCGTTCAAACGCGAGGTAAAGTTACACATTTTCAGGCGCGCCGCGCACCTTTCACAGGGATTTGCCTCCTCGAGTGTTCAAACGCGAGGTAAAGTTACACATTTTAGGCGCGCCGCGCAACCCTTCACAGGGATTCGCCTCCTCGGGTGTTCAAACGCGAGGTAAAGTTACACATTTTGCGGGAGCCGCGCAACCCTTCACAGGGTTTGGGCGCAGCTCAACTGCATTTTGCAACCCTTCACAGGGATGGGCATTTTGCATCCCTTCACAGGGATTGGCATGGTCGAATGCACGAACGCGAAGTAAAGTTGCATTTTTTGATGTGCATTGAGCTGAATTTTGCAACCCTTCACAGGGATTGGCGTGGTGTAGTGTTCGAACGCGAGGTAAAGTTGCAATTTTTGATGAGCATTGAGATGAATTTTGCAACCCTTCACAGGGATTGGCGTGGTCGAATGTTGGAACGTGAAGTAAAGTTGCATTTTTTGATGAGCATTGAGATGAATTTTGCAACCTTTCACAGGGATTGGCGTGGTGGAGTGTTCGAACGCGAGGTAAAGTTATAATGTTTGATGAGCATTGAGATGAATTTTGCAACCTTCACAGGGATTGGCGTGATCGAGTGTTCGAACGCGAGGTAAAGTTGCAATTTTTGATGAGCATTGAGATGAATTTTGCAACCCTTCACGCAGATTGGCGTTGTCGAGTGTTCGAACGCGAGGTGAAGTTACACATTTTGCGGTGCCCGCGGAACCCTTCAAAGGGATTAACTTAATCAATCGTTGAAACGCTAGGTAAAGTTGCACATTTTAAGTGCCCCGCGCAATCCATGAGAGGGATTTGCCTCTTCGCGTGTTCTAATCGGTAGGTGTGCAACAGGTCAATTGGCAACCCCTCAGAGGGATTGGCAAATGCATATATCGATAATTCACATATATATATATATACATCTATATATATATATATATATAGATTATTATTACTATTATTATTATATATATATATGCGAACGGACTGCGATGCCTAGTCAAGTTCTATGGTGTCACGATAAGAGCTGTGAGCAGGACCATGTATAGGTCAAGAGAGGAGGAACGCAACGCGTCCTTCGCCTCTAGGTGTAAGCTTGTGGAAGTGCTACGCACACCGCAATGCCGAACCATTCTTTCCATATGACCGCCTACGCAACATTGGCTCAAGAATCAAGCACAAGCTCTAGGAAGCATTGCCCGTAGCTACAAGCAGCTACAGTCTTCTGTGACCTTCCGAGGGACAAAGCCATCCCGTGCACAGACGATCCATCGCTGGCCGCGAGAGTGCAAAACAAGCGAGCTCTGGATCTGCCTGCATAGGAGTGTGGCTTGTGTGTGGAAGTGAGAGAGACAGTGATCGAGTCTGTAGAGGGCAACCACGCCATTATCCATTATAGCTCTTTGTGGGGTGAGCGACAAGGAACATCATCAAGATCAAATCCCCACGCAGGTTATCAGCCGTACGCGGCTCTGCCTTTCTACAGCAAAGACTACTTGATCTACTACGACCACAATGAACTCGGGATCAAGTCAAGATACGACAATGACTTTCGGTGCCGACGTGGCACCGCCGGCAGTTGGTGACTCAACTGCTGATGACACAGTGGTGCAGTCCGTTGACAGCTCCACGGAGGACGACAAAGGTCAGTCCTCTGCGCTCGCCATTGCGAAGGCAGTTCCCAAAGCAAAAGCAAAGAGTCTACCAAGAGCATCTACGCCTTCACGTCCGACATCTACAGGATCAAGGACGAGCAAGGCACCAGAACGACGATCTGAAGCGACTGGTTTTCAGGCGCCTCGGACTCCGTCGAGGGCAAAGGACAAAGGTGTGAAAACCATGGAAAAGAAGTCGCGACCATCATCTTCGAGGAGCTCTTCAGCACGATCTAGGACGTCGACTACCAGAGGACGGGAGAAGTCCATGACGTGGAACAGGATGGTTACCAACCAACCTCACGAGACCGACGATATGGATATGACTCTCGACACAATCCCTGTGCGGGGTGATGCTTCGTCGGTGACGACCCCGGCCATTGCCGATGGTCCGAACGTCTATCAGGAACTGACGATACCACAACAATTTGAGGCTTCAAATCTTGCGCAGCAGATGTACTACCGAAGTCAAGTGCAAGAGTATGAAGGAGTCGTACAGTCCCTGGTGGAAAGGATCAAGGAGATGCAGCAAGAAGATGAAAGATCTGGGATTTGCATTGAAGAATTGGAACGACAGCGTGACCATGCACATTTGGCCATGCAGCACATCAACAATGTCAATCAGGAGATGAAGCGTGACTATGAAGCGGCATTGTTTCGCATGGATGAACAGAACTCTGCTCAACAACGTCGAGGACATGCCGTAGCCGAAGAACTAGCTCAACAACTACATGCGTTTCGAACAGAAGCAGCTGTCAACTTTGTGCAGTTGGAAGCACGAGCTCAAGGTGACGGGGAACTCATGGCACGTGAGTACGAGCATCTGACACAGGAGCTACACGAACAAGCCAGGGAGAACTTATTCCTCCGATCGAACACGGCGAGTTCAGAACAAGCCGTGCATGCTATGCAGGAACGATTCCTTTTGGTCAGGAACCAGGAATTGCGAGCCATGAACGAGATCCAAGGCCTAGCTGGGAACAACGCAGCGATGGAACAGGAACGACATCGGCTTCGCGAACGTCTTGGTGAAGAGGAAGAGTACCGCAAAATGGCCGTGAAGAGGATGCAGGATGCAGAGAACCAACTTCAGCAGAACGAGGATCACGCAAGAATGGCATTGCCAACCTTGCATGACGAGCTGAATGAACTCAGGAAAGAGCTCAGAGCACAGGAAGATCTTCAATCGAGGACGTGCAGTGAGCTCGAAGCGGCGCGAAACTCCAGCATTCACGTTGGAACAGCCTGCCCACCGAGTGTGCCCATGTCTTCAAGGACTACTGAGTCTGGCTGGGAGCACGTAGGTAAGGATGTAGTGCCTGCATTTTCCGTAGGAGGTGAGGTGCGATCCCCTGAAATACGATCACCAAGCCAGGTTAGTCCAGTCGCCAGAGGAAAGTTCGCATTCTCGGAATCGAGCAAGGACAAGAACCTCGCCATGGATGACGCACAGTTCACTGGTGGGAACTTTTTCACTGGCAATGTGAAGGGAGAGATCAATACGTCCTATGTTACACCAACGATGGCGGATTCAATGCTTGAGCACAACGTGCCTGGCGCCAGTAATCCAGCACTTGAGCGTTCCTCGCCTAGTGCAGCCACGTTGTTTGGTATCCCAAGTGGATTTCAAGGACGAAGTGATGCAACAGCTGTACGTGATCGACAATTACGTGAACTTCTGGAAGATCGCGGGATGTTGGGATTCAAGTCCACAGCATCAGCCAGCACTTCCAGACCTGTCGACCCCGACGGTGTGATCGCATCATTGAAAGGTATCAATCCCAACATTGTCCAAAGGTCAGCACCAGTTGCAATCGATGATTCGATACACGAGGCGAGGAAACGTCAGATCGAGAAAGAGATCGCGGAACAGTATGAAGAGAAGATTGCTGATCTGCGTAGCGAAGTACTCAAAGCTCAGAAAGCCGAACAACGTCTTAGAGCTGACCGTGATGAATGGAAGTTATTCGCTGAGACGATGCAGGAAGGCGATGGAGACGATGACGGTGATGGAGCTGGTGAAGAAAATGAAGATGATGAACAAGAGGAAGATGCTGGTGCAGGATGTGATCCTCCGGATCGGCCTATCCCCGATGATAGCGGCGACAAGAAGAAGAAAAGTGGAGGTAAGCCTGATCCGGATCCTCCCGATGCGCACGATCCTGATGGAGACGCAGACCCTGAAATTACAGAGGTGAGAATTTCCAGAAGGGAAGCCGACAAAGTGACGGTACCTCCTTGGCCTACTCTCACTCATCTAAATAACTGGCGATCTGTATGCACTGCAAATGTTCTCGGTGCATCAGCTGACCCCCATCATGAGGAATGGATGCTGTGGCTTGCGCCAGCTTTCAATCCGTTCCTGGATGTTGAAGCTTTGAATGATTCCGGACACAAGAAGTTCAAGAGCATTGACGTCAAGTTGGGAGTCGCCATGATGGCAATGTTACGTGCCGGTGGCGACAAGTCTGCTGATCTGTACCTGGAAGTGAACCGGAAGGCCAATGACTACATCAGTCGACCCGAAGGGAAGATCATCAAAGGACGACAAATCATTGCGATGATGTACGAAAGTTTTCGTACTCATGATCGTCTCGACATGATCATCACACTTGACTATTTAGTGAAGCTCCAGTACCAGGGCGACAACAAGCTTCATACGTTCAAACAAACCTGGTTGGAAGTCCTAGGGCGGATGAGGCCAGAGGACATACCATCCAAGACGGCTCTCCGAGACTGCTTGTACAGCAAGATCAAGGATTCCCCAGCGATGAAGATGGATTTGGGTATGCGTTATGATCACCTACCCTACAACCATGAAGATCGATCGTACGAGAACCTCATCAGGATCATCGATCGGACCATCATGCGAAGACGCGAACAAGCCAATCTTACTCAAACACAGATCGGCTTGCATCAGATGTTGGAAGGTAAGGACATGCTGGCTGCACCAGCCAAGACAGCCGAAAAGCCGCAGCCAAAGGCAACCCCTTCTCCGAAGATCAAAGGGACTCCTACGAAGCCTCCCGTTTTACCTCAGGGCAAGGCGAAGACTCATGCAAAGGTGAAACCGAAGCCGAAGAAGAAGACCAGAAGTGAGTCAGCAGACAACAACAAGGATGACAAGAGCAAGAAGTACATCCGCTGCAAGTTCCATTTCACAGATGCAGGGTGTCGAAATGGTGACAAATGCCCATTCAGCCACTCCAAGAAGACTCCAGAACGACCTTTTACACCAAGATCAAGGACACCAAGTCCGTCCGGAGCACCAAATCGAACAGATCGAATTTGCTACTCGTTCAAGAACACTGGTTCGTGCTCAAGGGAGAATTGTCCGTTCAAGCATGAGTAACAAACATTTCGCTTAGGAGTGTGTTGCCCTGTAATCCTGTAGATGAGCTGTTTGCCACATGATTTTGTATAGTATGGAACAAATGTTCCACTGTGGTGTTTAGGCTCAAGGGACGCACCCAAGACAGCCGTGCGCCCGAGGAAAAGTGAAGTGCGAATATCTGTGTGAAGTGAAAGGGTCCGGAACGTACCCGTAAAGCGTTTTATGGTAGCGGAGCTGAAGGCCAGGACCTTCGGCTGAAGAAGAGCCCAATACAGCCTTGGGCCCCAGTGTCACGGAAAGTAAAAGAAAGGAAAGTTGAATGGCCACGCCAAGTCCAGCTGGAGACGCGGATTTGCCTGTGTCCCCTGGTCACGGTGGTCAAGGAGGAGATACACCAAGTGATACACCAATGGCGATGCCTGCACCAGAAGGAGTTGCAGGAGGATCCCTTCAGGCCCTGATAGGGAACCTGTCGGCAGCAGCGCAAGCTTTGGCGAGTGCTGCAGGTACAGGAAGTACCAGAAGTTACGACTCTGCAGCTAAGCTGGTGAAGAGTCCGGATGTGTTCGCTCCAAAGAGTTTGGAGGAGGAAGTTTCACAGTGGCCAGACTGGAGTTTCAGTTTCAAAGTGTTTGTGGGCTTCATTGATCCCACCTATGCAGAAGAGTTGAAGAAAGTGGAGCTGGCACCACCAAATCCAGCAGATTATACAGTTGGTGAAAGAGAGAGAAGTACAAAGCTGTATGCGATTTTGGCCTCGTATCTTAGGAACAGGCCATTGAAGTTATTGAAGTCAGAAGGAAGTCCAGATGGATATTCTGTCTGGAGGAGACTGTTTGAAGAGTTGGAGCCGTCAAGCCGAACAAGAGGGCTGGCAATGGCTCAAGCTCTAGTGAGCTTTCCCCAGATGACGAAGGGGACTTCTATCTTAGACTATCTGCTTACCTACGAAAAACTGGTTGCGGAATACGAAAAACTGTCCGAAGGAAAACCCTACGATGAGAATTTGAAAATCGGAACAGTACTCAAAGGTTTGCCAAATGAGTTGAGGAAACATATCCTGATAGGATTGACCCCTACGACGAAGTACGCAGACATCAGGAAGAAGTTGCTTGAGTATGAAAGGAGTACCCAATCGTGGAATGCGGAGAACATTTTGCAGTCTTTCAACATGGAAAGCGCAACGAAGAGTACACCCTACAATGGGCCACAACCAATGGATGTTGATCGAGTGAAAGGAAAAGGAAAAGACAAAGGGAAAGGATACGACAACAAAGGAAAAGGAGGAAAAGGAAAAGGATACGACAACAAAGGAAAAGGAGGAAAAGGAAAAGGGTACAACAACAAAGGAAAAGGAAAAGGAAAAGGATACGACAACAAAGGAAAAGGAAAAGGTGGTTATAGAAATGCACGAGCAGTGGACGCTGGTGGCTACGGGAAAGGGAAGTTCACAGGAGAGTGCCACATATGCGGAAAGACAGGACACAAAGCAGCTGATTGCTGGCAGAATCAAGGAAAGGGAAAAGGAGGTAAAGGCAAAGTGAGACAGGTAGAAGAGGAAGGAACCCATCAAGGAGATCACGAGAAGAGTTCCTCTAGCAATGCCCCTCCTGCGAAGAATGAGACTGGTCAAGTGAGGCAGATCACAGCTGAAGCAGCGCGACAAGCAAGAAGAGTAGAGATGACACAAGAGTGGAACGATGAGGATGAAGAGCTCAACTTTGTGAGATTGTGTCAAGAGTTTGAAGGTTTGGTTCAAGAAGAGCTGAGAAGAGTTGAGGAGTTTGATATCTCTTCGAGCGATGAAGTGGAAGAGATCGAGGAGGAACCGACTGATGGTTTGATGGAGTGGTACCAAGGATGGTGGTTCTTGGAAACAGAAGTTGAAAGAAGTGTGAGAATGGTTTCTGAAGGAGATGATGTGAGAAGAACAGCAAGAGAAGTGGATGCATGTGAGGTAGTGCTCGACAGTGGAGCTGACTGCCATGTGTTGCCTATGGATTGGGCAGAAGAAGTCGGCGAAACTTCGAACTTTGAGTACCATCTGAAAGATGCGCAAGGGAAAGTGATCCCAACGCTGCCTGTAAGGCAGAATGTGACGTTTGTTTTCACGAAGGAGTCTGGAAAGAAGTTGAAGATCACTGACAGTGCTGTTTGCGGCAATGTCACCCAACCTTTGTTTGCGGTAGGAAAGATGTGGAAGCTAGGTTGGGGTACGGTGAATGAAGATGGAAGATTGTGGTTGAAGAAAGGAAGTGTTCGGATACCGATCTACTTCAAAAGGAATTCCTCAATGGCGAGGATGTGTATACGGAGACTTGAAGGAGAAGAGATGACAGTGCAGCCTGTGAGGCTGGAGCGAGAACTGAAGAATGAGTTGAAGAGCAAAGAAGATGAAGATGGTTGGTTTGTGCTAAATGACGGCACGCCTGCAAGGTTTGATTGGTTTATGGGGAAGACGTTTGACCCAACGGGTCAGTTCCCTAACAGACTCTATGAGGGAGCAGGAGATGAAGGCGATTATTTTCCTTATAGGACAACCTTGCTAGGAAAGATGAAAAGAAGTGGAGAAAGAGTGTTGAATGAAGTGGATTGGAAGAGTATGGATTTCTTTGAGTGTACGGAGATCTGGAAGGATCGCGAAAGAGTGCAACTTGGGGCGAGTCCTCAAGCAAGGTTTGAGGTGATGGTCACCTTGTTGGAAAAGGGATTGAAGGAACCGAGTGACTATGGGTTGCTCACGAACTTGGAAGAGCTTGAAAGAGAACTGGCACAAGAAGGAGTGCCAATGGAGGTCACAGGTACCTCCTCAGGTTCGAAAGACAAAAAGGAAAGTGAGAAAGAGGAACCGAAGAGAGGAGTTCCAGTGATTGGTGAAGATGAGGAAGAAGTAATGGTGATTGGACCAATGAAGTTGACACGCCAGAGTGAGTTGAAGGAGATGAAAGCGGCGTGCAAGTATCTGCATATCTCGAAGAATGGATCGAAAGAGATATTGTGGAAAAGATTGAAGAAAGAGGTTGCGCTGAGCAAAGTGAAAGCGCAAGCCCAAATCTCTGAAGATATCAGAAAAGAGTTTGAGAGAGAGCCGATTCCAGAAGCTCTGCCTGCTTTGCCGAGCCCGGAAGAGATTGAAGCACATGAGTTGACGCATTTGCCAAGAGCGCCCTGGTGTGAAGCATGCCAGGCAGCAAAAAGCAGAGAAGACAACTTTGAAGAGACGAAGGAGAAAGCGCAACGGCCCGTGTTTAGCTTGGACTTTATGTTCACAGGAACACAAGGAGATGAAAAGGAGAGAGATCCGCTTGCTATTCAGCTTGCGGGTGTTGACAATGATACGAAGTTCCTGATAGCTATTGCGGTACCAACGAAAGGAGGAGATGCGGTGATAAACCACGCGGTAAGTGAAGTGGTAAGAGTGTTAGCCCTTTTGGGTTACGCTGAAGTGGTGATTAGAACGGACACCGAGCCAGTGATGATTGCCATCAGGAGAGGAGTTCAAGTGGCAAGAACGAAACAAGGTTTGAAGACGGAGTTGCAAGATGCCACACCTGATGAGCATCAAGGGTTGCCTGTGGAAAGGTATATCCAAACTGTGAGGAACCTTGCAAAGACGTTTTTGGCGACGGTTGAGCAAAGAAGTGGAACGGCCATCGGATCTGATGTCCCGCTTTATAGCTGGGCGTACAGACATGCAGCATGGCTGCATAACAGGTTTCATGTAGGAAGAGATGGCAGAACTGCGTTTGAAGCAACAGTGGACCGAACGTACAAAGGGAAGTTGGCCCCATTCGGGTCAGCAGTGTTTGGAAAAGCAGTGCCAAAGACCAAGGAGAAAGGAGAACCTTGGGAGAAAGGAGTCTTCCTTGGAAAGGACTACGCGAGCAATCTGAACCTGATTGGCACAGGTAGAGGAGTGATTAAAGCGAGGACAATGAGAAGATGTGCTGAGGCATATCAGCCGGAGCTTTTGCAACTTTCGGTTGGAGCTCCATGGGATCATCAGCTGAAGGCTTTGAGGTTTAAGAAGAAGAGAATTGTGCCTATTGATGATGGGCCAGGACTGCCAAGATTGGCGGTGGAAGCTGACAAAAGAGTAGAAGAGGAAAAGAGAAGCGAGCCTTCGCCGCCAAGCGACCGCCAAGGAAGCTCAAGTTCTTCTAGTAAGAGTTCGTCGCTGTCTGGAGCAACACCAGAAGCAATGGACGACGAGAGCGATGACGATGATGATGATCCAGGAGAGGTGAGAACAAAGAGAAAAGCGGAAGATGAATTGGTGCCCGATGAAATGACGTTGGAAGAGTTTCAAAGAGAAGTTGCAAAGAGGAATGCAGAAGAAGAAGGAGAAGGGTCACCGAAGAAAGGACCAAGAGTAGACGAAGGAACTGGAGAGGTAGAAGAAAGAGTTGAAAAAGTGCCAAGACTTGGAGACGAAGCACGAGGAAGTGCGGCGCGAGTGGAATACCACATTCGGAGATTCGCCAAGAGCGAGGATCCCGAAGAGCATGGAGATGAGTATGTTGATCTCGACGAGACACAGCTGTTTCTGGAAGAAAGTCGAGAGTTCCAGAGCAAGTGGAACGAAAAGGTGTGTGAGACAGAAGAGGACCTAACGGTTACTTGGTCTCACGAGTATGATGATGGGCCACCAAAGTTGGAAGCTGAAGATTTGGAAAAGGTGGACCTGAAAGCGGAGAGAACAGAAATCGAGAGACTATTGGAGATGAAAGTTCTCAAAGAAGTGGAACTGGATGAGAATGGCGAGTTGAAGAAAGGACCGAATGGAGAAGAACCAAAGAGACTCAGTACAAAGT
Source organism: Symbiodinium sp. CCMP2592 (assembly GCA_905221615.1). Lineage (NCBI taxonomy): Eukaryota > Dinophyceae > Suessiales > Symbiodiniaceae > Symbiodinium > Symbiodinium sp. CCMP2592. The sequence goes on from CAJNDT010005922.1 coordinate 285,749, forward strand.
ACGTGTTGGATTGGAGGCATAGGGACCTCCAATGGAAGAGGCGAGCCCGCCTAGTGGCGCGGGAGTACAAGTGGCTGACGGACTACGATCTCTCAGCGCTATACTCACCCACGAGTATTGGTTCGAGCATCAAGCTGTTATCAGCTTTGTGTGCGAGTTCAAGAGACTACGAGTACTACGAGATGATCTCGATAGACATTTCGGACGCGTACCTTCAGGTGCCACAGAAGGAATACACGGTTGTGAGTTTAGGAGGAAAGTGGTACCAGCTACAGTACACCCTGCCGGGGCAACGGACAGGAAGCAGTGATTGGTTTGAGCACCTACGAGAAATCCTGGAGAAAGAGAAGATGGTTTCCGATGTGGGGTTACCAAGTTTCTTCTACAAGTTTTCAGAGACCCCAGGAGAAGGTGGAACGCTGATGAGTACACATGTGGATGATTTGGAAGTGTTTGGAAAACCAAAGGAGAACCAAGCAGTGGTTGATCTGCTGCTGAAGCACAAGTTGAAGATAAAACTGGAAGGACCAGTGAAGGTTGGAGAAGGAAAGTGTACTTTCTTGAAGAGGACGTTCTTAGGAACAAAAGAAGGAATTGAGATCAGGATGGACGGCAAGTATCTTGAGAAGTTGGAAGAGATTTTAGGCTTGGGAAAAGCCCTGCCAAAGAAGTTGCCGTTTCCAATGGATTACGGAAGATCGTTGAAGGACGACACGCCCTTGGATGCAGATGAACATCATCTGTACAGATCCTGTGTGGGAATCCTATTGTATATGACACCGGAGAGACCTGATTTGGGATTCGCTACGAAGTGGTTGTCAGGGAAGTTGGCAGCGCCAACGCGAGGAGACTTAGCAGTGTTAGGCACGTGGCAAAGTACGTGAAGGCGACAGCCCATTACGTGATAGAACACAAAGAGGCATATCCTGGAAAGAGTTTTCTGGATCCAAGTGATAAGAGAACTGAGGATGCCTACAAAGATGTTTTTACGGCAAAGAGTTTGATCGAGGTAGTGACTGATGCCGACTGGGCGACCGATCGTGAGAATAGGCAGTCAACGAGCTGCGTGTTGATTTTCGTGAACAGTAACATCGTTTACTTTCACGCGAGAAAGCAAAAAGCGACGGCTTTGAGCAGCTGCGAAAGCGAACTGGTGGCAGCTGTTGGAGGTTTGAGTGAAGGAGTTTTTCTACAGAACCTGTTGCACAGAGTTCTAGGGATTAGGCCGGGGATGGTGATTAGGATGGATTCTAGCAGTGCTAGGTCTATTCTTATGGAGAAAGGCCTAGGAAGAACGAGGCACATTGATGCAGGACTGCTTTGGGTTCAAAGGCTTACTTCTGTAGGTCTTCAAGTGAAGGCGATAGCTGGAAAGGAGAACCCTGCGGATGTAGGGACAAAGGCTTTGTCGAGGAACGCTGTTGTGAAGTGTTTGGAGAGAATCGGTGTGAAAACTGGAGAAGAGAGTGAAGAGGTCCGGATAGCAAGTGACTTCAAGATCCCTACGAAGTATCTGAGAAGACTGGTGATGATGATGATGGTTCAGCAATGTGATGGACTAAGAGAGCAAAGCAGTAGAAGCAGTGAAGGTGGAAGCTTTGGTTTGGTGATGATGGTGATGATGATGACAATGGTCGTTATCTTGGTTTGCAACGGTAGCCTGTGGAAGAGTCTGGTTGGAAGTGCTGAATGCATGTTTTGTTCCGCCGCTGCCGTTTTTAACTCAAGGAAGGAAGTGAGAAGAAAGGAAGTGAGAAGAAAAGAAGTGAGGAGAAAAGAAGTAGAAAGAAAAAGAGAAGTGAAAAGAATGGCCGACGACGCGGCCCTCAAGACGATGATCAGGGATGAATGCCGAAGCATAGAGTCCGTAACCCTCTGCGAAAGAGAGCTCAAAAAGGAACGCGAGAGAAGGTTAACCCTGGATGCCCTATGGCCCGAAGTGCAACGCCTCAACCAACAGTTTGAGCCTAAAGAGGCGGCCCCGCCAGAAGCTGCAACGGCGGAGGTTAAAGTGCCTGAAGAGTTCAAGAAAACAGCCGAGGAATTGGCTGTAGAGGCACAAGGAAGCAAAGGAAGTGCCGAAGGAAGCCAGGCACAGGTTATGGAAGATAGAGTGAGTGAACTGAGGCAGAAAGCCTTGGATGCTTCCGAGAGGCGAAGGGGCCAGAAGGAAAGGGCAAACGAAGCCGCAGAGAAAGCAAAGGAAATAAAAGAAGAAGAAGAGAAAAAGAAAGAGAAAGAAGAAGAGGAGCATGAAGCCTCTGAGAGCGAGGAGAAAGTGAGCTCGGAGAAAGAAGAGGAAGAGCAAAGCTCCGAAAAGGAAGAAGAGAAAAAGAGAGGCGAGAAGAGAAAGAGAAAAGACTCTGAGTCGAGTGATGATGAGTACAAAGAGATTATGAACAAGCTGGCAAAGAAGTCAGTGCTGGAAGAGGAAAAGAGAGTGCAGGACCTGCTTGGGCAGATGAGGGTTCTGCAGGAGAAAGTGGATGAAAAGAGAAAGAAATTCGCCATTTATGGTGATTTGTACACGTACAAGCAGAAGCAGAAGAAGCTCAAGGAGGAAGAAAGAGACAGATTGATTGCAAAAGAGATAGAGGTAAAGGAGGAGCTGAAGCGGGTAGCGGACGAAGCGTTCGTTGCCAAGGAGTCCATAGAGAAACAACTGGACAAACTGAGAGCCGAAGAGGAAGAGCAGGAAACGGAGGCTACATTGATAATGGACGAGGAGTCCGCCCTGCAGAAAGAAATGGACCGGGTAAGACCGAAACTCCATGCTGCACTGGAGGAGTTGAAAGCGAAAAGGAAGGAACTACAGGTTCCAGCGGGTGGACTGCTTCAGGGCGAAGCTGAGCAAAAGCTGGAAGAGATGGAGCGAAAGAGGATCAAAGAGATTAAAGAGCTCCAAGAGACAAAAGAAAGGGAGATCAAAGAGGAGATAGACAAGAAGGAGAAAGAAATCACAGAGCTGAAAGAGGCAAAGGACAAAGAGATTGGAGAACTTAATGAAGAAGTTCGAAAACTGAAGAAGCGCAAAAGCAGTGCTGGGTCAACGCAAGGCCAGCCGAATGAGGACGCAGAGAAGATGAAAGAGGAGCGCAGAAAAATGCGCGAGACCATAAAGGAGCTTGGAAAGAACAACAAGGCCCTCGAAGATGAGCTCCAAGCGCTTAAAGAGGAAGGCAGAATCAACGAAGATCCTGATGCGCAAAGCCAGGCAATGGTATGCGCAGTATGTTCGCGTTTCGGACATGGTTCCGAAACGTGTTGGGATGCTGATTACAATTATACTGCCTCAGGGCAGTATGCCCCAAAGATGCAAAGGGAAGAAATGAGTAAGGAACAGTTCCAATCCTGGTACAAGAGGAATGAGTTGATAATCCGAAGAGCATACGCGAACAGGTTGGAGACAAACAAGAAAAAGTACCGCACTGATAATGCGGAAAAGGGCAAAGGAAAGAAAGCCCAGCAAAAGAGCGGCTAAAGGAGAAAAGGAGAAAAGAGAAGAAAGGAAGACCAAACCGGAGGTCTATAAAGAAAAAGGGAAATCTGAAGGCTGTAAAGCCGAGAGGGGGAACTTCGTTCCCAAACGAGGAAAGAGTTTTCTGAAAGCTGTACAACAGCTGCACCACGAGAAGCCGAAGAGTTTCTTTACGAGGAGAGTTTAAAGAGTTTGAAGAGTTTTGTGGCTTTGGCCACCGCGAGTTCTTTTGAGGCTGAAAGGCCAAAGAAGTGAACGAGTTTGAGAGCGGCCAGTAGGAGTAGCTCTGTTTCACTCGTCTCACACCACGACAAAACGGAGTGCACAACGAGTGTTTCAAAAGGAGGAATGAGCGACTGTTTTGGGTTCGTTGCACCTCTAGGAAGGAAAAGGCGAAAAGAGGATGCACGAAGAGGGGGTAACAAACATTTCGCTTAGGAGTGTGTTGCCCTGTAATCCTGTAGATGAGCTGTTGACCACATGATTTTGTATAGTATGGAACAAATGTTCCACTGTGGTGTTTAGGCTCAAGGGACGCACCCAAGACAGCCGTGCGCCCGAGGAAAAGTGAAGTGCGAATATCTGTGTGAAGTGAAAGGGTCCGGAACGTACCCGTAAAGCGTTTTAATGAGGCTGCAGCCACACCAGCTACCGAGCCGAAGGCGAAGGCCAAGGCCAAGTCTGAGGCGAAGGCGACACCGGCCAAGCCAAATGCGAAGGCGAAATCACTCCCTGCTGCACCTGCTATAAGATTGTGTCGAAGGTGGAATCCATCAGCGCCAGCTATCTGGAAGAGATCCTCAAGGCAGAATGACGAAGAGTCGGTTTGTTCATCCGTAGACAGCGACGCTGATTCGGATTGCTCACGAGAGACGTGATTGACGATGATCGTGGCGGTGATCGAGTTTCGTTTGTACGGATCCCGGGAACATCTCGAGTGGAAGAAGTTTCATTCTATGATGGGGAGGATTCCATTGTTGAACGTGAGCTTGATGCCAGTCACAGCAAAAGAATCATCGATCAAGGAGTGTTCAAATGCATGGTTCAACCAGTCATCCTCAAGAAGAAGATCAAGTTTCTGATGGACACCGGTTGTGGACATGACCTCATTTCCCAAAAGAAGATCGAGAAGCACAGCCTCGAGACGCTAGTTACTCCGGAGCCCATATCATTTCAGACGGCAAATGGAATTACGGACACTGACCTTGTGTCAAATTTCCAGACCGAGTCATTCGAAGTCCATCTATGCCGTGTACGACTTCCCACGGAAACGTACATCGGGAAAAGAATCCTGCAGCGAAGTCATGCTTCAATGCCATGGTAACACGACCTGTGACGCGCAAGGAGATGATCAGCAATCCCAAAGCCGTGGAAGCTTTCATGAAGGAATGGAAGGGACGAGGCAAAGAAGAAAGGTGAGAAGGTGCACATGGCGCGAGTACATGGACTGATAAACGAGAAGAACTATCAGCTCAAAGAGGACGATCCTGCCAGGAAGTTCAAAGGGCGAGGTGTACTACTCGGTGATCAGGTCAAGGACCAGAATATGGAAGCCGCATTGTTCCAGGACTTGGGGAATTCCCCGGCTACGTTTGACGCCTCACGGTGGGCGGATTACTATGGTTGTCTCCCTGGCAACGATGTTCAGATGGCTGATGCTATCCAAGCCTGCATTCAGGCGAAGCTATCCGGCACGCCGTGCTGGGTTGAGTTACCTGAAGAAGCATGGCACCCATCTGCAAACCGGCATAAATTCCGCAGGCCTGTATGCCGTTTGGTTAAAGCTTTATATGGACACCCTGATGCGGGAACCATGTGGGAACAACATTGCCATACTGCGGTGCAGAAAGTTGGGTTCAAGCCAATTGGTGACGAATGGCCATCATTGTACTTCCACCCGCAAATGAAGCTCTTGCTTGTCATCTACGTGGACGATCTGAAGATGGCAGGGCCCAAGGAGCATCTATCCAAGGGTTGGGACATGTTGCGTCAGGAACTTCGGTTGGAAGACGAAACACCATTGGGCTTGTATCTGGGTTGTCGCATCTCCAAAGGCGAGGCAACGTTGCATGACAAAACGAAGGTGCAGACCGTTACCTACGACATGGAGACTTACCTGGACATGACAGTCAAGAAGTACTGCGACGTGACTGGGTTCGATCCGACAAAATTCAAGACGGTACCATCGCCGAGTCCGGCTGAGGAGACTAAGAATCATCCAGCTCGTGCTCCGGCACAATCCGGTAAATGTCATCGATGCACGTGGTGTGGACACACCATGCCTGTTGACAAGGATGGTCGGCTTATTCCGCCTCCACCTATTCCCAAGGCGCCAGAGGAAGAGGAAGTCAGCGAGGCCAATCGCGGTGCACTTGCCCCGCAGGCTGCAAGCATACTCATGAAGTTGCTCTATGCCGCGCGAATTTGTCGCTGTGATCTACTGCGAAGTATCAACAACCTGGTTGTGGAGAAAGTTTGAAGTCTACCTCCGGTGCTCATTTGCACATTCAAGGTTCGCACACAAGATTTCCCTTGGCGGGATTGAGCAAAAGGCAGGGGTGCCTGAGTCACTCCACACCTGAGGCCGAGATTGTCGCGGCCGACTTTGCCATGTCACGTCTTGGTTTGCCTGCTATCACGTTGTGGCAGCAGCTTGGGGGTCAAAACCCCAACTTCGTCTTCTACGACGACAACCAGACCATGATCGGGGTGATTTGCACGGGCAAGAATCCGACTATGCGTCATTTGGAGCGTACCCACGGCATCTGCGTCGGCTGGATGCATTCTATCTTTCAAGAAGGTTACGTTTCCCTTGCCTATGAGGTCACTGCCAAGATGGCGGCGGACATACACACCAAGTCGTTCAAGGACTCCGTGTCTTGGACTCATGCGTGTCAACTCATCAACATCTTCCCGCCGGCCCTCGTTGGTTCCCAGGAGATTATGGATCTGATGCGTCCCACTCATTCCCAAAGTACTGATGAGAAGGGACAACAGCACTACTCGTTCAGGAGCGAGGTGCCTTGCTTTCCTTACACGCAGACGCCGATTCTTCCCCAGGTGTTGTATCGCGCTGGTTTGTCAAGTAAAGAGGGCTTGCAAGAACACGACAGTGTGGATCCTATCATGGTTGTCAAGTTTCCGCGCATGTTGCGGGGGCCGCCTTCTGCGTTGCCGCCAGGTCGTTACCTTCGGTCGACTTGGATTCTTCGTGAAGGGCAGTGGCACCAGATGGAGGACCGTGCCGTCATCCCTGATCAGCCCGGCAAGTTCGATCGATACGTACCATCCTATACGGGGCAGCTTGAGGCCGGCCGCTAGTTCGGAGGTCCTTGCTGCACCGTTTTTACCTCTTCCGGACCCGCCTTTGGGGCAGTCCTACGTGCGCGCCCTGCCCGCCAAGTGGCGTGCGGTGGTTGTCGGCCATCCATGGGGGGTACCAGGGCTTCACATTGCCTCTTTGTTTCAACGGCGTGCCCAAAAGTCAAGCATCTCAGTTTGGCTATGATCATTGGTCGTCGGTGTATGAGGACGTTTGGTATGATATGGCTGAAAAGAAAAGGGAAGATCAAGGATATGAAGGAGCAATAGTGCCTCACGTGGTCGAATTTGCGGAGAACCAACCCAAGGAAGGCTTGGTGATCCAATTCTACGACTGCGATGGGGGGTTGGTCCATACTTACAAGAACCCTTACAGCCGATGGAAATACCGGATCACTATCAAAGATGCTCCGAAGGCGGTGACGGTGTGGACATTGGTAGGAGTCGATGAAGAGAACTGGTGGAACGAGTATGCACCTGGCAAGGATTGCATCATGCAGCATGCTCCCGATTCTCACTACGACCCTGGAGCGCAAGTGAATGTTCTTAGTAAGGGGCGAGAAGTTGACGATGCCATGTGCGCCTACATCTACGACGTGGTGAAATTGAGACAGGACAACCCTAACTCCGTGATCTTCGTCGGTGCAGGGGTGCTAGGCAAGAATTCATGGCTGAGTCGAAAGATCGTCAACAACCCCGAAAGGGCCAAATTGCGGACGGATTACCCATGGGGGGAGGTCGTCCAAAGAATTGCGCGCAGAGCGGCATCTTGGGGAAGCCAAGTCATCATTGAAGTGCCTCCTCAGGTACCTGTTCAAGAAACCAAGCAGTACAAGGGGCTACAGGACGATAGCGCGTGGAAGAGCATCAAGATCCAGGGATGCACCCACGGTCAACGCTACATCTTTCGAGATCCGGTAGCACCTGGGACCGAGGTAGAACTCGGCTACTGCAAGGATGAATGGGAGTTCTTTGCCGCGAACGTTGCGTTGCAGCCTAAGTCGTCTGACATGTGCACCGCCAAGCACAAGCACATGAGTGATGCGGACGCTAGGGACCGATCAGACAAGTGCGACTTGACCAGTCAAATTTCCCGAAGGTTGCTCAAAGCCTTGAAGTTTCAGGCGTCGGGCGAGGGGAAACTGGTAGCCATGCCGTCGAAGGCCGAAGGGCGTTAACCCGACTGCATGCTAGTTGACCTTTGTGGTTTGGGCAACGGCTACGCCGAGCCCAAATCCACCAAGGGATGCGCTCGCATCATATGCAAGGAGCTGCTAGGTTCCAAAGCCGATGAGGACAACCTCGTCGGTGCAATGAAGAAGATGTGCCGGAATGACCTGCGCACACCTGTGCTATTCGTGGCATCGCTTTTGCGATCAGGTGCTGGTCCTGGAGGTAGCGAAGGGACTTGCGTGGGGGGTGAGAAACGTTCCGGTGGGAAATACAAGGTTTTCAGGAGTGTCTTGAAATCTTTCAAACGCCTGCTGAAGAAGTGTGCGGAATTTTCCAACGTCTATTTTTCGCTTGACATGCCTTCTTCATGTTCATGTTGGTCTTGGCTTGAATTGCATGCGCTTGTTTCAAGTGGCAAGGTAAGGAAGGTTAAGGTTGATGACCATGTTGGTGCTGGTGGCGATGATGGTGGACGGAGGATCATGTTCTCTAACATGCCTGAGGCAGATCGTTTGAAGATGACTGTGACTGATTGTTCTGACCATGGAACGAAGAACAGTTTGTTTCAGTGCATTGATGCCACATGGAGGTCAATTGCGAAGAATGTTCACAGCCTTGTTCGAGCTCATGCTAGGTCCAGACATGATGCACATGAATCTGAGGACAATGCATGGCAGCATCGTCAGTGTTTAGGTGCTGACGGAGGGGCTAATAGACAGCCCCGACCAAGGAACAACTAAGGTTTGACCCGACGGATCGGGGAAGGGTGTCTCTTACGGAGGACCCGGAACCGTGAAGTCGCATAAGGGTAGGTGCTTCTCTCCCACGGAGGTTGTGCTGGTTCCCTTTTGAGCCATGGAAGAGAGCTACAATGCCTATGAACTGTCCTTCGAAGGTGTGGTCCACGAAGAAGTTTTCCCCCAAGGTGGGCTGATGCGGACGTTCCTCAAGTTCGACAAGTTTCTGCAGATGTATTCTGAAGGGAATCCTAATTATTTGAGGAATTTATTTTATATTTTTTGGTGATTTTTTTTGTTTTTGTGCGTGTTTGCTTCTGCCTTCTGTTGTTTTTGTTTTTTTACTTGTTGCTTTTTGTTTTCTGCTTTTGCTTTGCGCTCCGCTTTCTGCTGCTTCCTGCTCTCTTTACTTTTTGTTTTTTGTGTTTTTTGCTGTTGTTTTCTGTTGTTTTTTGTTTTTTGCTTGTTGCTTTTTGTTTTCTGCGTTTGCTTTGCGCTCCGCTTTCTGCTGCTTCCTGCTCTCTTTACTTTTTGTTTTTTGTGTGTTTTACTTACGCTCTGCTTTTCTGTTTGTTAGTCTTCGCATGTGCTTTTCCATTGTCGTACTACGTTCCTCGGAGTTGTGGAGACGCCGATAATACTGCAGACTCTTGTCTCCTTTTAGTATTGTGTCTATTCTTTCTCTCAGTTCTAGTATTATGATTCGATTACAAAAAAATGGTTTTGTTCATACGGTCTCATAGTCTGTTAGTGTTATTACAGTCATGTGATTTGTATGTTATCATCTTTTCCTATGAGTATCATTATGAATATTCTGGTCTGCTCCGCGCCCCATGTACGCTTTTCTTTGCGTGAAGATGTCAGAAATGCATGCGTGCCAGGCAATGCCAACTCCTGAACGCCGGAGATCCGATAGAGATGCTGCAAATGCAGTTAAATTTTCTGAGTTTCGCAAGTCCAAAGACAAGCGGGGCTGACCTGCTGCACTCGCTCCGCGACGGAAAAGGGATGGATTCGGGATGGATGCCTGAGCTCAGTTAGTCGCTGGCTAGGCGAGCCTGCCATTGCATGCAAGCACGGGCGTCTCTTGTTCAAGTTAGCAAGCAAGGAGGAAAGACACTTGTTCAATCAACAGGGCATATAGATTTTAACTTGTCCTTGTATACATTCATTCCGCAAGCCTTGGCTCTCCGTTGATAAGCGCCCTTGGGCGAGAATATGCACATATACATATCTGTTTTTTTAATCCGCTATTCTTTGTAAGTGCCGGCTCACCTTTCAGGTGTCTGACCGGAGTAGAGGTATATACACGCATACACACAGGCACATCTACATATCTATTCTGTTTGCCGTTATTCCTTGTGTTGCTGCTGCTTTGTGCTTATTGACTTTCCTTATTTATTTCTTCCCTTTGCTCGAGTTCTTGGTTGCTTGCTTGTTTGTTCGTTTGCTTGCGTTTTTGCCTTCTTCTTTTTTGGCGCCCTTGCCTTCTTCTTCCCTTCCTCCCTGCTTTCCTTTCCCCCCATTTCCTCCCTTTCTCTCGCTCTCCCTCTTCCTCTTTCCCTCTTCCTCTCCCTCGCCCTCGCCCTCGCCGCCTCTCCCTCTGCCTCTCCCTCTCCCTCTCCCTTTGCCTCTCCCTCTCCCTCTCCCTCTTCCCTCTTCCCTCTTCCCTCTTCCCTCTTCCCTCTTCCATCTTCCCTCTTCCCTCTTCCCTCTCCCCTCTCCCTCCCCTCTCCCCTCTTCCCTCTCCTTTTCCCTCTCCCTCCCCCGTCCTCCCCCTCCTCCTCCCTCCCTCCCTCCCTCCCTCCCTCCCTCCCTCTCTCCCTGCCCCCCCTTTCCCAAGCAAAAGCTAAAAACAAAACAAAATCCCCAAATAAAACAAAAAAATTTTACAAATAATTCCGGACCCATTCTGAAGATTCGTCGCAGAACGTTCCGTTCCCACCAAAGATAACCAAGGAGAAGGTGGTCGAAAACGATCTCATTCGTGCATGGGCAGCATTCAAAGCACAGCCGTTGGCCTTGCTGTTCGTGCGCGCAAATTTGTCACCGCGAGGGGATCTTTCCATTCGAGTCCGTGAAATCCTCAAAGCTTGCCTACACGCTGCTCCGGAGGAATATATGAACAAGCCCTATGGCGAGATTCTCGCCATGGTCATCAAGTTTGGCGGAAGCCTCAAGCACATTGTGCACGACCATGGGGGCAAGTTCAACTTCATCACGAGATTCATGGTGGATGAGGACGTGGTCCGCGATGATGCCAAGTCTGCAGTGGTGGAATTGGAAGAGGAGAGACAACAGGTTCGCTTCGACTTGAACACCGCTGCAAAGGACATCGTCAATGCGGAGGTTTATTACAACTTGGCTGTCCTCATCAACTCCGTGGAAACGCCCTATAAGACCGTGTTTGACACGAGATCGCAGCAGTGGTATACGGTGAACCAGGACTACTACCACAAGTTGCCTATGTCAGGCAGAGCTGCAGACCAATCCGACCTGACCTATTGGGAGAGCCTACATTGCGCAGGGTGTGCAAGTTGATGTATATGTTCGCGAAGAACACTGGATATGGACTTCGGACCTACAACCAGGAATGCTCGTCAATCAACGACGGTTCTTCGCCAATCAACATCCATCAGCTGGCTTTAATGATGCGCACATTGCCGCAAGGCATGGGGCATCCGCTCGCCTTTGCGATGAACTCGTTCCAGGCGTTCACCATTTGCCTACATGTGCTTCATTCCGACGTATCGTGGGCGGATCCTCACACTGGTTTGCTATATTATTGCTGGTCTGCCGAAGCACTCCCTGACTCTGACTACACAACATATGACTTTCTCAAGCACCATGTGGAAGCCGTGTGTGCGGCCCAAGGTCAGAATGGTTTCCAGTTGCCAGAAACGTTTCGAGGCTACGCCTGGAATCAGTGCGGCGTCGAATCTGGTTACGTGGCTGACTGCTCTGCAAAGCGTGTCGAGCTGGCCACATGGGAGGCTGAGTTTCAGCAGATGAGGGCACCGAACCCGCTGATGCAAGATGATGGTTTATTTCCTCCTAAGCTTCAACGGCATCCGGATTGGGTTAGTTGCGATGCCTACGGCAAGCAATCTCGAACCGGCCTGGACAGCCCTACGTCGGTTAATAACCGATGGGACATTGTGCAACGCGTTACGTCGGTTAATTAACCGCTGGGACGTGGTATTAACCGCTGGGATGCTAAATTAACCGCTGGGATATCAAATAACCGCTGGGATGTGGAATTAACCGCTGGGATTTTGAATTAACCGCTGGGATTAACCGCTGGGGCAATTAACCGCTGGGATTAACCGCTGGGAGAAATAACCGCTGGGATTAACCGCTGGGAGAAATAACCGCTGGGATTAACCGCTGGGGCAATTAACCGCTGGGATTAACCGCTGGGAGAAATAACCGCTGGGATTAACCGCTGGGATTAACCGCTGGGAGAAATAACTGCTGGGATTAACCGCTGGGACAGTATACGCTGGGAGTAACTGATCGAGAAGCCCTATATATAGCCGAGCCGAGCTCCGAAAGCCAGGGCAGGTTTGGCAGCATTGAGCGCCGCCTGCCAGAATAACTTCGGGACCCCATCGTAGACTGCGGAAGCTGAAGCCCGGAAGCACCGAGAGCCTCCCAAGCACCGAGAGCCTTAGCACCGAGAGCCTTAGCACCGAAAGCCTTAGCACCGAAAGCCCTAGCACCGAGAGCCTTGGCACCGAGAGCCTTAAGCACCGAGAGCCCTAGCACCGAGAGCCTTAGCACCGAGAGCCTCCGAAGCCTTGTGTTGCGAGTGCTTGGCTTGGGTCGGTTGAGTGTTGCAGCGTGTACGTCTTGCGCGTGTGGCTGGTCAGAGTGCACGAGTGTACAGCTAATTAACCGCTTGTTTTCAGTCGGTCGGTCGGTTGGTTGATTGCTTGAAGGCTTGCTAACTAGCCGCTTGTTTTCAGTCGGTCGGTCGGTTGGTTGATTGCTTGAAGGCTTGCTGTACAGCTTGTTCGCTTGGTCGGTTGTTGTGCTTGCATGCTTGGTTGCGACTCATGGCTTGGCGTGCTTGCTCGTTTGGTCGATCGGGTGCCTAGTTGCTTTGATTGGCCTGGCTTGTTGGTTGTGCGAAGCTGCATATAGATCATTTGAAGCCGTAGGTCTGTCGAGTCTGTACAGAAGTCCCGCAATATGCCGCAGCTGCGAAGAGCATTGAAGGCCGTAGGCACTCTGCCTCGCTAAATCCCACCCGTGCGTATCTCAGAGCGTGGGAGAATAAGTCAGATGTGGCTTAATTCCTGGAGCATTCTACTCTAGGCCTCAAGATGGGCGAACAATCCGCGGCGGTCCCAGAGCTGACTGGTGAGGAGGTCAGTGATCATTCCTGGAGTACCGACACACTGAGTGTGGTGGGTAGGCATGCGCACAGCATGCAGCTTCAAATCATCAGGATCTCCTTGCGCACCAATTGGCTTTTGAACTCAGTGATGGATCGTCTATCGGTTTTGGAGGATCAGGTGCTGCTCTCCAGGAGCTTCAATTGTTGGAAATCTGCCAGCGCCGTTCATGCAAGCGCTCGGCCTGGAGGTGTACATGACTTGTTGGAATCCAGTAGGGGAAGTGATTGAATGCCCGAGGGAACCGCAAAATGCGACATTGGTTTGCCTGTGCACTTCAGGTTGGTTGCAAACATGCTTGACCAAAGATTGATTTTGTGCTTGTTTGCCCGAAGGCATTTGTCGTAATCGCTCTAAAGTCTAGAGTCTGCCTCGGCAGCCTAGATCAAAGGCACTGCTGGAATACACCTGTGTACAAATATTCCACAGCAGATATTCACGGTAGTTATACCATGCAATTGCCTCGCCCATAGTGCTCGATCGAGGGCCTTAAGGCATGGCATCATCGACGACCTCCATCGCAAGTGCGTGCCACCCTGGGCTCCCGGATCTTCTTTATTCCTTGCTTCACACCTGGCCGGTCGCAGGTACTTGATCCATCGTCATCGAGATCATCGACTGTGAGGAAGAAGGACCGAGCTTGTGCTTATGACTTGCATTCAATGCATGGTCGGTTGGTCGGTTGTGCAAGCTTGCTTGACGATGCGCATAGCGGGCTCCATGGCAGAGGAGCCATTCCATGTGCATCATGTACAAGCATAGGCATGCTCCAGGCAGCACCAAAATAATCAATAGGAAGCATTCATGCTTCCCATTGAGAACCGCCGCGGGTGCAGGGCTTTGCCTGCACCTGCTGATGGAGCGCTGCCGCTGGCGCCGTCGCCGCCGGTAAGGCCTTTGCCTGCACCTGCTGATGGAGCGCTGCCGCTGCCGCCGTCGCCGCCTGCCCTAACGCCTCCATCACTGACGGGCGCGGCTCGACTGCCCTTAATTCCGAAAAACCCTAAACCCGAAAACCCTCAAACCCTAAACCCGAAACCATACGGTTCGAGTGCTGTCAGGTTTGGCAGATGCAACATGGAAGATGGATTGAGGTCGGCCACGGCCGGTGCCTTTGCGAAATTAAATTAACCTGAAACCCCTTATATCCATACTTGCCGAACCCAAGGACGCTGGGCATGGCAGGGGGTGGACGAGGAGCCTTTGGCACTGGGCAGTGCCTTTGCGAAAATTGCGAGCGTAAACCCTTCAGCCATAATGCGATCACCCGCCCAGGACAACATCCTCCATGGGTTCCTCGGGACAAGGCAATGGGCAGTGCTTTGGCGAAGTTCTTGATATTGCACGCCTTAACCAAGCGTTAATGCCCGACACTAAGGACAACATCCTCCCTGGGTTCCGTGGGCCCCGGAGACATGGTGCCGTGCCTCTGCGAAATTAAATTAACTTGAAACCCCTTATAACCATACTTGCCGAACCCAAGGACGCTGGGCATGGCAAGGGGTGGACGAGGAGCCTATGGCACTGGGCAGTGCCTTTGCGAAAATTGCGAGCGTAAACCCTTCAGCCATAATGCGATCACCCGCCCAGGACAACATCCTCCATGGGTTCATCGGGACATGGCAATGGGCAGCGCTTTGGCGAAGTTCTTGATATTGCACACCCTAACCAAGCGTTAATGCCCGACACTAAGGACACCATCCTCCCGGGGTTCCGTGGGCTTCGGAGTCATGGCGCCGTGCCTCTGCGAAATTAGCGAACTTCATGCATAGCCTCTTTCTGTCCCCATACTTCCTCGCCAGTTCAAATTCTCCATCATCGATCATGTGGCCCTACGTTCCGCCGGGGGGTGAAACCATGCTTCTTGGCAAAACCTAGCTCAAAACACCATAACCCTAAAACCGTTAAAGCCACCTAAGGCCCATGACGCCGCCCTGGTCGATGATAAATGTCACGTCGCTTGGCTCTGTCTCGTTCTCTCTACGTGCCCCGGGCCTTCAACCCTAAGGAGTCCGGCCCAGCCAACGACACCACCGCCCGAAGCTTTCTTTCGGCTTCTTGGCAAAACCTAGCTCAAAACACCAGCTCCCTAGCTAAAACCGTTAAAAAAAACCACCTAAGTCCTGTAAACATGATCGATCGACCCCCTTCAGGATGTCGCAGACAATGATGCGGCCGAGACCGGCAGCGATGTGCCTGGGCTTCTGTTTTCTCCTCGGTGAGAGCTCATTGAAATTTATCACTCGCTTTCCTGATCTCTCTCTCTCTCTCTCTCTCTCTCTCTCTCTTGAACTCAATGGCTCTCTCTGTCTATGGTGAAGCCGAGGACGCCCCTTTCTATGCAAAGGCCGCCGGTGGTTATCGATGTGACGCCG
The DNA here is from genome assembly GCA_905221615.1 of Symbiodinium sp. CCMP2592. NCBI lineage: Eukaryota > Dinophyceae > Suessiales > Symbiodiniaceae > Symbiodinium > Symbiodinium sp. CCMP2592. Next base: position 301,233 of record CAJNDT010005922.1, read on the forward strand.
CTTGGCATTTCCTGGTCAGGATCCGTGCCCTCGCCCTAACCCCTCAAAGCCCGGAACCCAGGACGCCGCCAAATGGGACGTTTATCCCGATAACCCCGTCGGACCTGGGCACGCCGCCGTTCCAGCAGCTTGGCTTTTTTTTTAGGGTATAGCTGTTAACTTCCATCATGCAGCCAAGGTCCATGACCTTGACGCCGCCGGGGACGCCCCCATTGTTCCAGCCGCTTGGCGTGTAAATTCCGTATCACCCCAGCTAAACCCGTTAACTTCCATCATGCAGCCAAGGGCCCTAACCTTGACGCCGCCGGGGACGCCCCCATGGTTGCGCACGCAGCCGCTTGGCGTGTAAATTCCGTATCACCCCAGCTCTTCCATCATGCAGCCAAGGGCCCTAACCTTGACGCCGCCGGGGCCGCCCCCATGGTTGCGCACGCAGCCGCTTGGCGTGTAAATTCCGTATCACCCCAGCTAAATACTAAACCCTTGAACCTTAAACCGAGGATGCAGCACGTCGGCTTGCCGTATCCTCCGTCGGCACAGGGCATCCCGCTTGTCCAAAACCAAGCTCGAAACCCCCTAAGCCAAAGCCCGAAAACCAGCCAAGGCAAACCTCGCCGACGTCGCAGCCGGGCGCCACGCAGTCGCTGGGAACAAAAATATACTCACTACTACTACTACTGCTGCTGCTACTACTACTACAACTACTACTACTACTACTACTACTACTACTACTACTACTACTACAGCCGAGGACCCCGGCCACGGATGGCACCGGTGGGCTGCTACTGCTACTTCTACTACTACTACTACAACGACGACAGCCGAGGACCCCCATGGCCATGGCGACCTCGCCCTCGGCGGCCCGATCGCCGCCGAGTAAAAGGAACAGGTTGAATAAGTGATGTAGATGAGATGTCAGGAGCGTTCGGCCTAGCGCAGACTTGGGAAAAAAAAGCTGCCAACTGCTGACGCTTGAACCTGGCATGCTCGTGTTTGCTTCTTGTTGTTGCTGCCTGCATGGAGAAAGGATCCGGCGGCTTTGAAATTGGAGCCAGGATCTCAGTAGTGCCTTTTGTTGACTTCGCTTAGTCGGTTGGTCGGGATCCTTGAAGTCCTTGCTTGGTCGGTTGGTCGGGATCCTTGAAGTCCTTGCTTGGTCGATTGGTTGGGATCCTTGAAGTCCTTGCTTGGTCGGTTGGTCGGGATCCTTGAAGTCCTTGCTTGGTCGATTGGTTGGGATCCTTGAAGTCCTTGCTTGGTCGATTGGTCGGGATCCTTCAAAGTCACTTGGATTCGGTTGCTTGCGCTTATGATGAAACATGCAACAGCTTGGGCTCAAGCTGTGTGCGGCACCTCACTGACCAAGTTCATCCACTCAGCCAGGCCTGGGCATGGACGGGCGACTCAAGCTCCTGAAGTGCAATCGTGATGGATCCGTGGGAAGACACTGGTCCGAGGATTGGTCAATGGTTTTCCGTGTAGGGTGGACGCGTGTCCGGGACACGTGGTGGACGATGCTCCCTACGATACTGGAGGATGAGGAATTGGGCGCGCAGTATGACAAGCTTGGGATGAAGCGAGTCTTCGTACCTCTTAGGTGTGCCAAGTACACCACGAAGAAGCAGAGGACAGATTATGAAAAGGTTGGAAGAAAGCGGCCCCATGCGGGAGCCGAAGGAGAGCCATGTAGGATACTGCAGCAAACGGCCCCACTGCAGGGAGCCGAGCGTAAATACGTGGCCGTATAGTGATCTAATATGTTGCCCGAGAGGAAATTGAAAGATTCCTGCTGGAAACTTCCGTGTACAGTCTAACAACAAACCTCCAAAAGGGACGGTTGTTTCATGGTAGGCCACTTTCAAAGGGATATGGGGTTTAGTAGGGAGTAGGGTTCGCATAACATCAGGGTCTTTTAAAGTTGGCCTCCCATCATCGTTGGACTCTTTTGCCTTGAACAAAGACTTTCAGTGTGCTACAATCGCAGCTACTCGGTGCGGCTGCGATTCGAAGAAATCAGTTTCGATCCAAAACATCAACTGTTGCGTGCCCTGCTCTTGGTTAATGTTGCGGCCTTGCGCTGAGATCTTGTTGACGATGCTGTTGGCTGAATGTGCAACTCTGATGGCTGCATGCGCATTGACGTTTCAGCACTATGTTGTTATCTGTTGCCAGGTGATCGAAGTCATGAGCCGCAAAAGACGACTGACTGCAGGCCGGCCCGCAAGCCCTTAGCCAGAGCAGTGCAATGCAGCTGACGAGTTTGTGCAGAAGCTTTGTCGCTTGGTGGCTTGGGGTGCTTTGCTGCTGATGCGCAGCCCCCAGTGCTCAAACGATGCAGGGCTAGATTTGTTCATGTCCGCATATTGTTGCATCGGATATAGCATGAGGTCATTGCGAGGTGCAGATAAACTGCCGTACGCATCTTCAAGTTATAAGCAGCTGCAACGACGGTAAATAACAACGCAGATGGTGCGACCGAAAGAGCGGTGCCTGTCCGATGAGGAAATGGACGAATTGTCGAAGAGTATGAATATGCCATACACAGTGCAGCTGAGCATTCAACACGGCAAGGTCGCAGCTGTCTTTGGGCATTGTACCGGCCGGGCTGTTTCGAAAGAGTATTTGCAGGAATTCCTTTGGTTGCTTGAACCGTTGGTGGTATTCCACCCTCTTGCTGCATTTGCCACCGACTCCCTTTGGAAGCTCTTGCAGAAGCTTCTGCAAGACAAGAGTCCGGTGCCGGTCCCAGAAGTCCTCGCCTTCGACCTGCGACACCTCCTCGGATGCTTGAAGAAAGTCAAGCGGCAGCTCCGCAGCGAGTGCAAGCGTACTGGCAAGGATCCGGAGAATTGGCATTGCAAGGATAGCCTCGATCCTACTCTGAAGAAGGTCCTGCAAATCATCGAGATGCCCAGCACGACTTCAGATGAGCTGGATCGTGAAGCTTCGGATGATGATGAAATGCCAGAAGAGCCTTTGCTCTTCTTTGCAAACGGGGCCGATCAGGCGGCAAAGCGGGTAAAAACCGAAGCCGAGGATCCCGCGAGTGCTGCTGGGGCCAAGCAGGTGGAAAAATCGACAAATGCCAAAGCCGAGGATTCCACGAGTGCTGCTGGGTCCAAGCAGGTGGAAAAGTCGACAAATGCCAAAGCCGAGGATTCCAGGATTTTGCTGAAGCCATCTCTGAGAAGAGGCGCGGGCAGCATATGCATGGAAAAGAACATGTCAAGCAAGCCTGGTTTAAACCCCTGGCATCTTTTGTTAATTTGCTTGCCCAGGAGGAAGATTCTGCAAAACCTCCAAAGCGGCACCATAGAAATCCTGGACGACGATACTCCGCTTGCAGCTTTCGTGCCTTGTACGCATATAGCGCACAAGTGTCTGCATAATGGTTGAGGCGTTGAATTCATGGCTAGGATTGCATCGATCCATCTACTAATACATGTCTGCTTGCATCGTTCACATATGCCACCGGTGCTGCCAATCAAGGTCCCTAATTCCTCAGCAAGAACGGAAGGCTCTGCGGCAAGTTCCAGCGCCCCTTCGAAATCCAGCTCCCGCGACCCGGATGTTTCCCGGGAAAAGGTGCCTTTGGCTAGCTTTAAAACCTTGCTTTCCATGTTGTCGAAATACTGTGCTGGTGCTAAGATTGTGTTTTCGTGAAAGCATGGGTTCACATTAGCTGCAGGCATACACACCAGAGCCACCGTACGTGGCTGCCGCCTTGCTCAATCATGCCTTGCATGGATCTGCTTCCTCTATCCCCGCTGCAGCCCCACCGCCCAAGGACATTGGGAACGATTTGCGTGAACATGCTCCTGCTCATGTCACTCAAGCCGATCAGCAGAAGCTGGCGGCTCAAAAAAGAGCGGAGGCCGCTGCAAAGGGCAAGGCAAAAGCGAAGGACAACGCGAAGCAGGCGAGATTCATTTGGGGCATCGGTCTTTGAACCAGCCTAGCTATGACTTCTCGTCAGGTGTACGCTCTGAAGAAGAACACCCGGCCGGCTAACGACGGTACCAAGAATGTGCAGTGGGCCGTGATGCGGAGAACGGAGGCCCCTTGGACTTGGCTGGTTCAATCTCTGTCCGTGTTGCATCCGCTGCAGGGTACCAAAGAAAAGCAGCTCTTTCAGACAAAGGACAGAACTTTGCCGGTTCATGCATCTCACGTGCCAATATGCAAGCTTTGCCTGGAACTCCAGGACATGGATATCTCCACGCAAATCATGCAACAGCTGAACGATAAGAAAATCACGGAGGAGGAAGCAGTCTCGAAATCACATGCCTGGAAAGTCTCCGGAGCTCTGCCTTGAAATCCGATGACTGAGCAAGCGGCCCCTGTGCTGGAGCCGGCCTTCCAGATCGGTATATGAACCGGGACGACATCGCAATGGTGTTTCGATACGTTACTTCTGAGCTACGGTCAAAATCGTCCTTTGCTTGCTCCACTGCTCCACTATGTCCGTGCTTACATGTGTTCTGCAGCCAGCGTCTGTGCAGGTCGAGATGCCGAACTTGCCTCCGGCTCCCTGGCTGCTGCGCCATCGGCCCCCGAGTGACCCATTGTTAGTGTGTCGTTTTCAATTCAGTGTTGACAGACGCACACTTCCGCAATGTTCATTATGCTCAATGCAGCTTGTGTGGATATCTGTGCATGGACAATGCCGTATGTGCCCAACGTTGGAAGCCTGTCCCGCTTCTTGGAGAAGCTGGATGTGCTGCAGCTTCGAGAGCTGCACGGGTTGCTCCACCTTGGCATTCCATGGGTCGATCACTTAGCTGCCATCCGTGTGATTCGGATAGATACTTCTGCATTGGAAAGTCGTACTGCCTCAGGTCATCCTTGAAATGACCTTATACCTACTCATCCTGCAAAACATGGAGAATGGGCTCATTCAGGCTCTCGATGGCTGAGTGTCTGTAGATCTTTCTTTCATGTGTGTGCCGATTGCCTTCTGCAGGACCTCCCAGGTTGCTTGCAGTGTGTGGAATTCTTTGCTGGTGTGGCGTCCATAGCTACGGCCTTCTCTGCCCAGGGATACAACGCCAAGGCAATGGACTTCAATCGTTGCCTGTAATTTCAAGACGCATGATCAACTGTGCCACGCAGCTGATCCTCTTGCTGCTGATGTAGTTTGGCCACTCAGGTTCTCAAATGCATGATATGCTCCACCCTCCCGGCATCGTTCTCTGCTTTGCTTCCATCCTGGCTCTGGAGCCAGGAGGTTTGGCGCACTTTGCCACAGTCTGCACCAGCTTTTGCTGGACCAACAGTGGAACGTATCAACGCACTAGTTTCAATCCTTTGGGCGACGAAAGTAAGGAGTATATACGTGAAGGCTCACAACTGGCAGAGATTACATCTGCTTTGATGCTTTTGGCCTGGTGCAAGGGTTGCTGGGTTACGCTGGAAAATCCAAGATGCAGCAAACTAGAGATCTACCCATCCATCCAAGCAGTGGTGCAATTCCTGCTTGACCGAGAAGCTGACGGCTTTGAAGGAACAGCCCTTCTCAGGCATCCCATTTGTTTGGGTGATTTCGGGGCTCCGTCCCAGAAGCCGGTTTGGCTTTATTCTACATACGACCTTATGTCCACCTTCAAGGAGGCGGCTCGAAACGGTTCGCCTCGCAGATCACGCAGTACCGATGACGGTGTAACGATCCGGTGTCCTGGTTGCAAGTGATTTTCTGGATGCGATGAACCATACTTGTTGACCTGCCCCAGAGGTACAAAAACGCGGTTGGACTGGAAAAGGTCCATGGAGGACCTGGCCTCAAAAAGAGTCAAGAATACCCAAAGAGGCAAGTGCTGCAACTCACCTACCTGATTATGCTTGTTGCTCAGTACTGCAACTAACGCCGATTCTGTATCCGCACAGGTTTGGTCAGGTCTTGGCTGGCTGGTGGGTGAGCCATCGTCGTGAAACGAGAAAGCAAGGGACACTCTTCATGTTAACTCCTGTGGTGTCATATCTGCATTGTGCAGTGAATCCCGAACTGCTCTAGGATGAAGCGGCGAATCCAAGCTTGGAAAGCTAGTGGAGATCTATCTCCCCAGCAAATGAAGGCACATCCATCCACGCTTCCAGCGACCCTATCCTTTAGATTGCACGTCTGTGTCTGCAGGACCAGATCCTGGCACATGCGACAGACACAGCGCTGGACTTCGGTTTGGGCGGTGCTTTGCAGTGGTGCCGTTCTGGGCTAAGTGATGGCCTGTGACTGCTGTCGCATGGATTCGAAAAAGGTTTGTGAAAACAACATGGTTCCAGCCGCTCTACTCTACGATCACTGCCGCAGCTGCTACCCGTGACTTACCCGTGACTTGAATAACCGCTGGGACTTATATAACTCTAGCGCTACCGTGACTACCCGTGACTACCCGTGACTTACCCGTGACTTGAATAACCGCTGGGACTTATATAGCTCTAGCGCTACCGTGACTACCCGTGACTACCCGTGACTTACCCGTGACTTGAATAACCGCTGGGACTTATATAGCTCTAGCGCTACCGTGACTACCCGTGACTACCCGTGACTTACCCGTGACTTGAATAACCGCTGGGACTTATATACCTCTAGCGCTACCGTGACTACCCGTGACTACCCGTGACTTACCCGTGACTTGAAAAACCGCTGGGACTTATATAGCTCTAGCGCTACCGTCACTACCCGTGACTACCCGTGACTTACCCGTGACTTGAATAACCGCT
>CAJNDT010005922.1:308049-428049 GCA_905221615.1 Symbiodinium sp. CCMP2592
CTACTACTACTACTACTACTACTACTATACTACTACTACTACTACTACTACTACTACTACTACTACTACTACTACTACTACTACTACTACTACTACTACTACTACTACCAACTACTACTACTACAACTACTACTACTACTACTACTACTACTACTACTACTACTACTACTACTACTACTACTACTACTATACTACTACTACTACTACTACTACTACTACTACTACTACTACTACTACTACTACTACTACTACTACTACTACTACTACTACTACTACTATAATACTACTACTACTACTACTACTACTACTACTACTACTACTACTACTACTACTACTACTACTAGAACTACTACTAGAACTACTACTAGAACTACTACTACTACTACTACTACTACTACTACTACTACTACTACTACTACTACTACTACTACAACTACTACTAGAACTACTACTACTACTACTACTGCTACTACTGCTACTACTGCTACTACTGCTACTACTACTACTACTACTACTACTACTACTACTACTACTACTACTACTACTACTACTACTACTACTACTACTACTACTACTACTACTACTACTACTACTACTACTACTACTACTACTATACTACGACTACTACTACTACTACTACTACTACTACTACTACTACTACTACTACTACTACTACTACTACTATTGCTACTACTACTACTACTATACTGCTACTACTACTATACTACTACTACTACTACTACTACTACTACTACTACTACTACTACTACTACTACTACTACTACTACTACTACTACTACTACAGGTTTGCCGATCCTCCGGCCCCTAGCGCCAGGGGTGCCGTTCCTCCGGCCCTGCTCTTCTACTAGTACTAGTACTACGAAAACCTACGCAGTGTAACAACCATAACCGGACCATAACCACTATACGTACCGTCCTGGAAGCCAGGACTGCATAACCGCTATATTTACCGTCCTGGATGCCAGGACTGCAAAGATCTACTTGCAAAACTGATAAACTATTTATGTGCTGTGTATGCAGAAGCTGAAGCCCCGAAAGCCCAAGCAGTGTTTGCAGAAGCTGAAGCCCCGAAAGCCCAAGCAGTGTTTGCAGAAGCTGAAGCCCCGAAAACCCAAGCAGTGTTTGCAGAAGCTGAAGCACCGAAAGCCAAGCAGTGTTTGCAGAAGCTGTAGTAGTAGGTGAAGGTTTGGCTGCTTTGCGCCACCCCTCCGGAGGCAGAGAACGGCCGTTGGCACCTCGCCACGCCACACAAATTCATTAACACCCTTTTCGTACGGCCAGAAGCTGAAGCACCGATTGCAGAAGCTGAATCACCGAAAGCCAGGCGGTGTTCGCAATGCTGCAGCCGGTGGTGCTCGAGATTTTGGATCCCTTGCCTCCAACACCATGAAGAAAGGCTTCTTGCTGCCGAAAAATGATGCGAAGACCGAGAAACCCAAGAAGACGCGGCCACCCGAGAAGACCGAAAAGGATGATGCTCTTCAACAGCCGGCGGTCTCGAGCTCAGCCGCCGCCGAGGTTCCGAAGATCTATACCCAACCAGAGATCAACCACTTCGTGAAGCAGCTGGAGGTTATGAGACGTTGGGGATCCGACGACTTCACCTATATCACGGAATCGGGAGAAATCTTCGGCAAAGGAGATCTGGAAGAGATTGTTCGTCGCTATGGACGATAGATCGCTCTGTGCACCCGCGGCGGATGAAAATTGAATTTCCTGCCTTGGTTGGCTGCCCCAAGTTGCTCAAATGTATTGCTTTAGGTTGCTGCTCTCTTGGATCTTTGCATTCCGCTTTCTGTTGCTGCGTGTTGGTCAATGTCAGCATGGCAGCATCTTTTGTATTCAAGGTGTTTGGGAAGGGGCTCCCGTAGGCGGCCCTGGAATTCCAGGGCATGGCGAACGACCCCATGCGAGTGAAGCTGGAGCAGCTTGACGCTCTTTCGGGAGAAGCCGAGAACGACCCGGCGAAGTTCGGGCGGCTTCTGAACACCGCTATGAGGGCGGGGGCTGCTGCTGGCGGAGTGGCTGGGCAGGGCTTTTCGGACACCTTCCTGCAGGACCATTCGGGGTCAGGGAACTGGAAGAAAAGCAAAAAAACATGTTGCCGCCTATCTAGGACACTCAGCAGACGGAGGCCACGATCGACGCGCAAGAGGAGCAGGACCTGATGAAAGAACTCGAGTCTCAGCTCTACGGCTGCGAGATGGACATCTCCTCCCAGGACTTCAATCCCGCCAAACCCATCCTGTTTCCGATACGCGCCATATCTGTTTCCAGGACGCCCAGCCGACCCAGTACGATCTGCCACCTGCTGACTTGCAGACAGAAGGACATCCATGACTCGCGTTTTGTTGCAGCTTCAGTGTGCACATGTTCTGGTTTGTTTCGATCACAGGTACAAAGGATGGCTTTGATGCCACGTTGGAGCATCTCATGCGTGAGGTCGGGCTCGAGGAACGCGAGGATGATGCGATCAGAAAATCTCCAAAGCGAGAGCTTGAAAATGATTTTGCCAGGGTCGCCAAGGAACTGGAGGATGAAACCATGTTGGCCAAGGAACATGAGGAAGCTGAGAAAGCCAGCAGAATGGCGAAGGAAAGGGAGGAAACTGAGAAAGCAAGGTTGGCCAAGGAAAAGGAAGAAGCTGAGAAAGTAAGCAAAATGATCAAGCAAATGGAGGAAGCTGAGAAAGGCAGGTTGGCCAAGGAAAGGGAGGAAGCCGAGAAAGCCATCAGAATGGCCAAGGAAATGGAGCAAGCCAAGCTGGCCAAGGAAAGGGAGGAAACTGAGAAAGCCAGGATGGCCAAGGAAATGGAGGAAGCCAAGCTGGCCAAGGAAAGGGAGGAAGCTGAGAAAGTCAGGATGGCCAAGGAAATGGAGGAAGCCAAGCTGGCCAAGGAAAGGGAGGAAGCTGAGAAAGCCAAGGAAAGGGAGGAAGCCGAGAAAGCCATCAGAATGGCGAAGGAAATGGAGGAAGCCAAGCTGGCCAAGGAAAGGGAGGAAACTGAGAAAGCCAGGATGGCCAAGGAAATGGAGGAAGCCAAGCTGGCCAAGGAAAGGGAGGAAGCTGAGAAAGCCAGGAAGGAAATGGAGGAAGCCAAGCTGGCCAAGGAAAGGGAGGAAGCTGAGAAAGCCAGGATGGCCAAGGAAAGGGAGGAAGCTGAGAATGCCAGGTTGGCCAAGGAAAGGGAACAGTTCAAGCAAGATTGGCCAAGGACAAGGAGGAGGCCGAACAGATGAGATCGGCCAAGGACAAGAGCGACCGTGAGACAGTCAGGCTGGCCAAGGAAAAGGAAGACGCTGATAAAGCCAAGGTGGAGGCCGTGCGACTTGTAAGAAACTAAGAAACCTTAACCCCTAAACCATAAGTATAAACCCCATAACCTAGAACCTCAACATTAAACCCGAAGCCTTAACTCCCTAAATTTTATACAACCCTAAACCCCAAAGCCTAAATCCGCCACTGTCAGGTCGACATGGCAACACAGGCGGCAAAAAAATACCAGGCTTTGCCGATGAACGCGACAAAGTTGCAAAAGCTACAGCTCTTGCAGGACATTATGGCTACTGGGGATGAGGGGTGCAAGCAGTTCTGCAAGGATGAGCTTGCAAAACTGATCAAGCCGAAGGCAGCAACGCCAGCTCCGGCCCCTACCAGTGATGCCGATCCTCCGGCCCCTACCACAACGGGTGCCGATCCTCCGGCCCCTACCACCAGGGGTGCCGATCCTCCGGCCGCTACCACCCGGGGTGCCGATCCTCCGGCCCCTACCACCAGGGGTGCCGTTCCTCCGGCCCCTAATGCCCCGACCTTTGATGATGTCAGTGCGAAGATGGGTTGGTCAAGTCCTGCAACCCCACGCATGGTGGAGGCACCTGGTACGCCATCTCCTGCAACGCCTGGCAGTGCAATCACAACGCCTGGCAGTGCAAAAACAACGCCTGGCAGTGCAAGCGACGGCTTGGTCCAAGGTTCTGCGCCACTCTACAACCGAAAGAACGCCGCCATGTTCTTGAATCGCCTGAAAGGCAACCCAAAGAGGATGCAAGCCTTGCCTGATGACTTGGCAAAGTTGGTGCGGGACGAAGATTCAAAGAGCAAAGCCATCGACTTGATCGTCGCTGCAGGAGGAGACGAAAATGAGCTGGTCGGGCAGTGGACTGCATCGTCCATTTCTGTGGGGACGGACAAGGAAAAGGGAAAGATGAAACCTTTGACGGAACAGGAATTGATCGGCAAGTACGGTGCGGTCAATGCTGCGAAGGTGATGGAGGAAAAAAGGAAGGCTGGTTTGGAGGTTGATGATCCCAATTGTAAAGGGCTCAAGCTTTACTTGCACAACGAGTGGCAGAGGGAATGGACGAGAGGCACAGAAGAACGTTTCTTGCTTGCATTCATACATCGTGCATGCAGTTATGTTCGACTTCAACATTTATGTAGCATTCGTGCATTCATGCGAACGGAATCCGAGGAAGCAGTTTCACTGCTTCCGGAGAAGTTCGTGCGGGTGACGCTGCCAACGTTGCACAAATTCTCAGTGTGCCCCGGCGGGCGCTGACAGGGCCCGGCCAGGATGATGAGGACAATGTGGACATGGAGGAGGACCCAAAGCCACTTCCGAACAAAAAACCAAAGAAAGCCAGGAAAAATGAAGCCAGCGGCAAAGAGAAAGACGAAGACGGTGAAACTGAGCCGGAAGCACCACGAGTGGAGAAACTTTTGCCGCTGGACAAGGCGGCAGACTTAAGGCGAAGGCCAACCACGCTGGCTCGATGCGGAAGCAGTTGAAAGGAGTCAGCTATGCGACTGAATGCCTCAAGGAGATGACCAACTTCGAGCAGGAGTTCCAGTGCCTTGGCTGCATTGATACCTACTAGATTGTTTTATGAGCCTCTGCCCCACAGGGCAGGCTACCCTGGTCTAGCCATATGAACAAGAAGTCTTGACAGACGCTCATGTGGCCCCAACCCAGTACTATACGGCCAAGGGCGATCTACGACCAGGTGGACAAGCTCATCTCTGAGCTGGTCCACGATGATGGGGTCTATCTTCCCATTGCTACCAGATATCTCGATATCGCGAAGCGTTATGAGAGGCCCAGCAAGGTAGCAAACAGCTTGATCCGAGCTGCGAAGGCGACTCCGAAGGATCCAACCGCGCCCAAAGGATCGGCTAAAGCCAAGTCCAAGAAGCGCAAAGCCGCGGAGGGAGCCTAGAAAGAATCTTGGCACCCGGGGTCGGTGCGCAGATGGGCATGTCGTGCTGTTCACGTATATTAGAATATATTAGAATACTCCAAGGTTACTGGTAACAGATCCATCTGGATTTTGCACATCTCATTTTCTTCCAGTGTCCGACACTGATAACGTACAGTTGGTGTAGGGTCCTCGCCCAAGGGCTCGAGGACCCAAGCCAGTGTGAAAGAAATTCCGTGCTGCTTTGCACAAGATGCTCTCGACTTTCACAATCCTTGGGGAATCGATCGTCGCTCTGGTGCCAAAAATTGCTTGCTGCAGATGCCCTGACGGGGTTTCACGTGATGGGGTGGAAGGAATGAAAAACATTGTTGCCAGGTACGTGCCCTTGACAGAGTCTGGTCGGCCTGCCTTTACGACACGTCGTCGTGGGATGCTGCTGGGACCGCAATATATGCAATAAGCATAAACACGCCACTGGAGCAAGGACCGCAGATGACTTTGACTCCGCTGGTGCAGCTTTACTGGCCCAGCGCATGGGTGCTGGAGACTCTTGACTTGGATGTATCCAAGCACGTCAGCTATATAGTCCGTGTGCAACACTCTTGGACCTTGCAGCCAGAACACACATTCTGAGGCGATACCTGTGGCCGAAACAAGCAGAATAGCATCTGCCTTCCGGCGAGATGGGGCATCTGGACTTGCCCTTTCCGCTGGATGAAGTTACCCATCCAGCCCCTGCTGGTGGATTTGCCTGTGTGGAGCAACACCAAAGAACGCAAGGACAAACAACTGATATTTGAGAAAACAGCTTTCTGTCTTCCCAGTGATGTTCTCTGCGAGCTTTGCAAAAGATCACTGGTGGAAACCTGTCTTATTGGACATTCGCACCTCGGCCCGCGCCTGATTGCTTGGTTCATTGTTGGTGCATGTATTGCTCATGGACGCACATTTCCTGCTTTGATATCTCAGGTCAGTAGATGAATGGTGGAAGCAAGAACGGGACCAGGTTTACATACGGGAGATCTCCCGGAACAATCCCAACTACCAGGACATGCTTCCATTACGCTTTCATGAGGATGGTGTACCAACAACTAAGAGCGAAACATGCAACTTCTGGTCTTGGACCACGCCTTTGGCTAGCCGCGGAAGCGAGATCTCTCGCTTCTGTCCCTCGGAAATTTTCGATTAGCAATATTCTTTTAGTTGGACAACAGAGCTAGCTGACCATATACATATATATATATATATATATGTATATGATGGACAACAACAATTAAAGGCATTGTTGGTGTCACGAACAGTCGTGTCGCGCCCGAAACGAGACGCTGCATCGCTGACATCATCGCTTGGGATCTTCGAGCACTGGAACGTGGCGTTTTTCCATCCTGCGACCACAACGACGTTCCGTGGCCAGCTGGCTCAGCGCGAGCCCAAAAGATTGGCCAAAACATTGGGATCCGAGCATGCTTCTCATATTGGGCTGGAGATATGGAAGCTCATGCAAAATCACACAATCTTCAGAGGCACTATAACAACGCGCCAGGGCTTTGTTCGCGCGCGCGCAAAGGCGCGCATGTTGCAAATTCGTTGGCCCTGCCAATGAATTCGAGATGTTGGGCCACGCAAGACTGTCCGAAAAAATGCTGTATTTTTTCTCTTCAGGCGAAGAGCTGCACGTCATCATGGTTGGCACATGGATGCTCTGCGGCAATGGATGGAGTCTGATCTGCACGTCATCATGGTTGGCACATGGATGCTCTGCGGCAATGGATGGAGTCTGATCTGCACGTCATCATGGTTGGCACATGGATGCTCTGCGGCAATGGATGGAGTCTGATCTGCACGTCATCATGGTTGGCACATGGATGCTCTGCGGCAATGGATGGAGTCTGATCTGCACGTCATCATGGTTGGCACATGGATGCTCTGCGGCAATGGATGGAGTCTGATCTGCACGTCATCATGGTTGGCACATGGATGCTCTGCGGCAATGGATGGAGTCTGATCTGCACGTCATCATGGTTGGCACATGGATGCTCTGCGGCAATGGATGGAGTCTGATCTGCACGTCATCATGGTTGGCACATGGATGCTCTGCGGCAATGGATGGAGTCTGATCTGCACGTCATCATGGTTGGCACATGGATGCTCTGCGGCAATGGATGGAGTCTGATCTGCACGTCATCATGGCTGAAGCTTCTTCGAGGCTCAGAGGTCTGCGGGAACAACCCGGACACGTGCAGGAAATGCTGCAAAAACCAGTACGTTGGCACCCTCTAGAAGCAAGAATGCCTGAAAGTACTGCGCCCGGCAGCAAAATCGCAAGCCTGAACCCGTCGCATGTTGCGCGCGAACAGGGCTCTGGAGGGTATAACAAGCCTTCGATATGCGATTGGTGTTGGGCATCGAGCCGGGACAAACAGCTGACTTTCACAGACTTTTCTTCGTCAGCTCTGTGGCGCTCTACATGCAGCTACCATGAGCCGCTGCCACACCAAGAAGAACGATCTGTTTGGTGCTCAGCCAAGGGCTTCACCAAGCCCCGCCGCCTGTTTGACAGCCTCTAGGTCGCATTAACAGCATTCCTGGATGGCTTTTTATGGCTTTTGGTTATGTAGTGCTCGAATACTGTAAGATGCACTGCTCAACCAAGTTATGCACCTCGCCCATCTGGGTTACATCCGGGATCTTGTGGCTTCCATTCTGGTTGAGACCGTGAGATCGGGCGAGATGGCAGCTTTCTTGCGATTCGATGGCAGCCCAGATCAGCTTCTTCACAGGTGGACTGCGGAAGCCCAAAGTTTCTGCAAGGATCGTGGCCTGGATTGCTCGATGAAGCCGCTGACGTGGGAAACTTTACATGCCAACAAGAAGGCTATCTACCCTGATCTCACAAGCCGTATAAAAGCAAGTCGGACCAGAAACTTGCTGGCGTTTACCGCTTATTACTGCTGTCAACTGGAAATACTGGTGTCTGGTGACGCACCCTCAGACACGGTGCATTGGTCGAGGTGCAGGGCAACGATGGTATGGTGCTTGGATGCAGCATTGAGTGTTGGGGGAACTGGCAGTAAACCCTTTCTCAAGCCAGAGGAGATTATCGAATCACAATGGTGTTTCGATACGTTCCTTCTGAGTTATGCTCACGCTGCTGCACGATTTCATCGAAAAGGCCTCTGCTTGTACAAACTTCGGCCGAAGATGCATTACACGCAGCATTTGGTGGATGAGCTGCCCTGCCACAAGCTCAACTTTTACCATGCTGCGAATTTTTTGGGTGAGGATCATATGAAGTTCCTCAAGATTGTTTCGGCCGGCTGCCACGTGACTTCTCAGCCTCGCACCTGGGCAAGACGTTACCTGACGAAACAAGTGTTTCTCTGGCAACGCTTGCCCGGGGCGACGGCGAAGAAGAAGCGCCGCGTCGCCGAAAAAAAAGAGGACGCCGCAGGTCTCTTAAGGGTTTTAGGGTTTAGGGTTTCCAAAGTTGGGGCTTCAGGTTTGGGGGTTGAGGGTTTAGATTTCGGCTTAAGGAAGAACTTGCCACAATGCAACCAAACCATAGTCCCGAAGCTTGCAAGTTTAGGTTCCAAGTTTGAAACCGCAAGGGCCAAGGCCTCCCCAAAAAAAGGGAGGATGCATTCACATATACACCCCTTAATACCGATATTCCCGAAACCTCTCTTGTTCCCAATCTAGTGCATGCATGGCCTCGGGTGGAGTTGCTCCCCCTTGGCCATCGGGTGGAGGTGCTCCCCCTCGCAACATCCGCCTTGATCCTAAACCCTGGCCAAAGCTTGCACAAACTCCAAATCAAAAGCCTGCAAACAAAAACTGGGTTCCACGCCTGAACTGTTCAAACCCATAACAAAGAATCCTGCATAATGCTGTCAAAAGCACCGAAAGCCAAACCGTGTTTGCAGAGGCTGAAGCCCCGAAAGCCAAGCAGTGTTTGCAGAAGCTGAAGCCCCGAAAGCCAAGCAGTGTTTGCAGAAACTGAAGCACCGAAAGCCAAGCTGTGTTTGCAGTCGCAGTGGCAGTTGTAGAATCTCGAGGAACGCTGGTTGTGCTTGGGACTGATTGCTTGAAGGCTTGCACCTGTTGGTCGGTTGTGTGCTTGGCTCTGAAGGCTTGCACCTGTTGGTCGGTTGTGTGCCTGGCTTGATGCATGTGTTGGATGGTGGTTGTGTGCCTGGCTTGATGCATGTGTTGGATGGTGGTTGTGTCCCTGGCTTGATGCATGTGCTGGAGTGTTGGTCGGTCGGTTGGTTGGTTGCGACTGATTGCTTGAAGTGCCGCCCACCGTGAGTTGTAATGGCTGTTGGCGCCTCGCCACGCCGTACGTGTATATGTTTGATTGTGACAGCTAGTCAACAAAGACTCCTGCATAATATGCTTTCTACTAGTACTAGTACTACGAAAACCTACGCAGTGTAACAACCATAACCGGACCATAACCACTATACGTACCGTTCTGGATGCCAGGACTGCATAACCGCTATATTTACCGTCCTGGATGCCAGGACTGCAAAGATCTACTTGCAAAACTGATAAACTATTTATGTGCTGTGTATGCAGAAGCTGAAGCCCCGAAAGCCAAGCAGTGTTTGCAGAAGCTGAAGCACCGAAAGCCCAAGCAGTGTTTGCAGAAGCTGAAGCCCCGAAAGCCCAAGCAGTGTTTGCAGAAGCTGAAGCCCCGAAAGCCCAAGCAGTGTTTGCAGAAGCTGAAGCACCGAAAGCCCAAGCAGTGTTTGCAGAAGTAGTAGTAGTAGTAGTAGTAGTAGTAGTAGTAGTAGTAGTAGTAGTAGTAGTAGTAGTAGTAGTAGTAGTAGTAGTAGTAGTAGTAGTAGTAGTAAGTGTTTGGCTGCTTTGCGCCACCCGTCCGGAGGCAGAGAACGGCCTTTGGCACCTCGCCACGCCACACAAATTCATTAACACCATGTTCGTACACCTCGCCACGCCACACAAATTCATTAACACCATGTTCGTACGGCCGTTGGCGCCTCGCCACGCCACACAAATTCATTAACACCATGTTCGTACGGCCGTTGGCACCTCGCCACGCCACACAAATTCATTAACACCATGTTCGTACAGCCGTTGGCACCTCGCCACGCCACACAAATTCATTAACACCATGTTCGTACGGCCGTTGGCACCTTCACTAACCGCTGGGATCCCGAACCTTTGGATATATAACCGCTAGGATGTGAATTAACCGCTGGGATTAACCGCTGGGACAATTAACCGCTGGGATTAACCGCTGGGACAATTAACCGCGGGGATTAACCGCTGGGACTAACCGCTGGGACGATTAACCGCTGGAATTAACCGCTGGGATTAACCGCTGGGACAATTAACCGCTGGGATTAACCGCTGGGACAATTAACCGCTGGGATTAACCGCTGGGACTAACCGCTGGGACGATTAACCGCTGGAATTAACCGCTGGGATTAACCGCTGGGACAATTAACCGCTGGGATCATCAAATAACCGCTGGGATGTTGAAATAACCGCTGGGATGTTGAATTAACCGCTGGGATATCAAATAACCGCTGGGATGTTCGATTAACCGCTGGGAGCCCGGGATGGCCTACATCGGTTTGTGTTTAGGTCACGTCGGTTATTAACCGATGGGGGGCTGTCCAGGGGAAGGGATCGTACGTCCTGATCATGGAAAGATACCGGAACAAGCACGGGACTCCGCTGCTGAACCTCGAGCTACTCCGAGCCATGGACCAAAGAGGGCAAGGACCGACGAGGCGACGGCATCGGCATCATCGTCTTCAGCAGCGCCTCCTCCACAACAACCCCCGCAACCCGAGGAAGAACCTACGCAGCCAACCTGGGAGGAAGCTCCGATTCCTGCTGGCGCTCTGGAAAGCTGGTATCACTATGTCAACATCAACGAGAAGGGTTGCCGATCAGCGTTGTTGACGACAACTCGTGATCACGACGAATACCCGCCTACCGTTGATGAGATGCCAAAGTTTGTGGCCAACCACGACGTGGGGACCACGGCTATTCAGCATTACGTCAGAAGGTTGGTGACCTATTTGGCAAGGATACGTTCCGTTTCTGTTAAATCTTGTACATAGGAACTGCCCCACACCTTTGTTGAGCCCAGGCTACGGTATATTTCCTTGTAGCCATTTTGACTCAAGCAGGAAAAGCGTGACCGCTCAGGGTTTTACAGTTTAACTTGGTAGCGGAGCAAGAGAGCCTGAAGATCCAGGAAACCCGTGGGAAGAAGTAAACCTTGGAAACCCGGATTGGAACCGGAAGAAGTATTCGAGGATACCTGGAAAACTGGACAGTAGAAACTTTGTATTCGCCATGACGGTGATCGCGGAGAAGATGTACAAGGACCTCTTGCGGATTATTTTTGGGTTTTGTATGAGTATCTTGCTGAGCCAAGGAAGTGTGCAGGAAACAAGTTGCTTGCGGATGAACATGTCTCACCTTAGTGTCCGACCGCAGCTGTATCCCCTCGAAGAGGATAAGGAAACCTGTGTATGGGAACATTTGTTTCCATGATGTCGGAGAGAACAGTACCAGACGGATCAAAGAGTACACGGTACACAGAAATCCTTCCCCTTCCACCAGTTGGAAGACCAGTCATGGAGCCTACGCAGGAAGGTGCCATGTCGGAGCGGATTCAAGATCTGCATGAGATGCAGCAAGCAGCAGAAAGCCGGAGGCAAGAAGTCTTGGACAAGCTGCGTACCCCGGAAAGAGTCAAGCCTGTGGAAGAAGCTGCTACACCAGCACGGACTCCAGCATCTACCGGAAAGACCCGAGAGGAGAAGAAGAAGGAAAAGAAGAGTGCCCGGAAAGAGGCCAAGAAGAGCAGAAAGTCCGATAAGGCAAAGAGGAAGCTGGAAGAAGCACCCGCAGAAGCACCAGGTTCTGAAAGTGTCCGACGGAAGTTGGAAGAAGCTATCGAACTGGCAGGAACGATTGAAAATGTTACGTTGCTTGAGAAAGAGTATAAGCGGTTTACTTTGGACAGGGAGTATCAGCCCCCCTTCCGTAGTCTCTACAGCCAGATGTTGCAGAACAATCGGGACTTCAAGCCCAGATCTTTCTATGATCCCCCAGGAAAGGACCATGAGACGGAACGACTCGAAGCTCCTAAGAAGGAAAAGCAGCGAGCACTGGAGGATGAAGCTAAGCGTCTTCGAGCAGTGGAAGAAGCCGAGCAGAGGGCTAAAGCACTTCAGGAAGCTAACAGGCTACAAGCAAAGCCCAAGGTACCCGAAGCAGCACTGGATTCAGCGGAAGAATGGTATCGTAACAAAGCTCGAGAAGTGGTGGACCGTTTGCGTGGAAGAAAAGACGAGCAAGCGGATAGTTCCCGTGCAGCGGAAAAAGAATGGCTGGGGAGATGTAAATCCCTGGAGAAGGCACAGAAGGAGTTTTTGCCTTCTTCGGAACGCTTGCAGTCTGCAATGGGAAAGGCGATCAATGCGGCGGTACGGTATGGCGAGGAGAAATCTCTGGAGAAGCTCTTGGCTGGAATATATGAGTCAACGACTCGTGTACAGGAGCCACTCGTCAAGGCAATGCCGATGCCGAAGAAGATGCCGAAGCTTACGGACGCCAGAGACCCCAAGAGTATCGAGGAGGATAAAGAGAAGAAGCTTGGGGGTAAAAGAAAGTCCGGAAGAAGTAAGAAGCAGCCACCGGAAGAAACTCCTGGAAAAGAGTGGACCGAGCGGATCTACGAGGAGGACTGGACTGAAAAGCGACTTCAGTTGCGTGATGGAGAAGAATTTCTCCCAGGATGCAAGCCGCCATTCACCAAGGAGTGGACGTACGAGTTGGAGAAACTCTTGCATAGCCTGGCGATGCGAGGCTTTGGTGATCGTAACGGAGAGATGCAGCCTCTGTACGAGTTCCCATGGCAGTTGTCTGGAGATCAGGACCTAGAGGATACCAATCGGGAATTGGAAAAGTACAGCATACGACTCATTCCCTCGAAGAGAGAATGTAAAGGAGCTGCACGTAATGGAGGTCTCGAAGCATGGTCAATGCACCCAGCGGGAAAAGGAAGGCTGGATGTCGAGCCAACGGAAACCTCACGGGGAAGAACAATCTATGGATCACTACCCCCAGGACGGAACTTGTGCTCACTGTGTTGGCATGGAGGACATTGGAAAAAGCAATGCAAGTTCAACCAGCTCAACTACCTTATGTACGAAGCCATGCTCACGGTGTTGGATCGCGGACAGAAGATTCGGCGACTATATCCTATGCGAGGAATATCAAGACCAGGATACGCTGAAGACGACAACCCGTATCGTCGGTACTTTCCGATGCTCGCATTTTGCGATTACGGATCTATGGCCCAGGACATTGCTGAACGCAACCAGAAGCATCAGGAAAAAGCTAAGGGTGACAAGACGTTTCCCCTCCTATCTCCAGGAGAAGTGGATACCAGGAGGAAGGAAGCAGGCAAGGCCGCAAGTACGAAGAAAAAGGCCGAACCGGAAAAGTCAAAGCAAGACATCGGGACAGCCAAAGACGTGGTGGACTTGGAGAAAGAAGAAGAGCCTACAACCACTACTACTCCGAGCCGAGAAGAACTTCGAAGCAGATATGAAGAACACCACAAGGACAAATTACGCCGTATTTTGGAGTCACGAGAAGCCCAGAAAATTCTGGATGAAGCCAATGAGGAGCTCACTGAAAGAGCAAGGGCTGCCAAGGAAGCCAAAAGTGGAAAGAAGCCAAGTACTGCTGAAGAAACGGTGCAGGAAGAAGCAGCGCCAGCAGTGCACGAAGAGTCAGCACCAGCAGTGCAGGATGAGCCGGTACCAGCAGCACCTGGGGAACCAGCGCAGGACAAAGAGGACCCAGGACCGGATGAAGCCGGTAGCGACGACAAAATGTCGGATGGAGAATCGGAGTCGGAAGAAAGTTCCCAGCGTGCAGAAGACCCGGAAGACCCGGATTCGTCTGAGCTTGACGAGAAAGCAGCGAAGGATGAAAGGAAGAAGTCTGAGCAGGAAGCCGGACAATCGGCTGCAGATATCGACAAGAACAATCTGTAGCTTGGCGCTTGAGCTACCAGCAGCACAGGCTGGAATAGCGACCCTAGGTTGCGTAGCTGTATCACTAGTTCTTCAGCTCTTGTGGAGCTGCGTATTCGGATCAACTCTTCTCGCAGGAAGAATGCAATGAATCGGATGCACAATATTATTCGTTGAGACGTAAGGTGAGTGGATTCAAGCGGAAAGTCAGAGCCGTAGTATTTGCATGTTTGCTTGGCAGGACGGAAGCTATGCAAGGACAGCCCGCAGCGGCTGCCGGAGTACCTGTACAAGATGGAGTAGACGGAGATGGATTAGGTGTGGTACCTACTCAAGACATACTCGGACAATTGGTTCAGAATTCCAGAGTTACAACTGAAGCAATTCATCAATTGGTGACCTACACTGGAAATCAAGGTAGTGCAGGAAGTTCTTATGAAGGTATACTCTCGAAGGCATTGGAAGGTGCGGTGAAGATGCTAGGTAGACCACCTTCATTTGGTGGAGGTAAAACCGATGCACAAGATTTCATGGATTTCAAGGAACAATTGTACAACATCCTTGCGTATGCGGAACCTAAGTATTCGGATGCCTTTAGGAACTTGGAAAGACTGGAGGACCATGAATCACTACCAGCTACATTTGTGGATGAAAAACAGCAAGCCATGTCTACGAAGCTTTACTCGTTACTGTGTTCTTGGTTGACAGGAACTACGAAGCAGCATGCGCGAGATCCAAGTATTGCAGGATCTAGGAACGGATTTGCTTTGTGGAAATCATTGCTGAGAATGTATCAACCCAGTACACGAAGCAGAAGTTTGGCTTTGATGCAAGCGATTCATGGATACCCGAATATTTCACCTGGACTGAGTGCTGTAGCACAGATTTCCAAGCTGGAAGAACTGGTCAAAGACTACGAGAGATGTAGTGGATCAAGTTACCCCCGAGAAATTCTTTTGTCTACTCTCTTGAGATGCATCCCTAGTCCTTTGAAGGAACACATTCACCTACAGCTTACAGACAAGACCACGTATGCCCAGGTAAAGGAAAGTGTACTTGTCTACGAACGAACAACGCGGAGTTGGATGCCAAATCAAGTATATCAACCTTTGGAATCAGGACAAGGCCAATCGTACCTAGGAGCCGTGGATAACGCACCTACCGGTGGAGGACATCAAGCGATGGAAGTCAATAGAGTAGAGTACAAAGGAAAAGGATGGAAAGGAAAAGGTCCGGGAAAAGGAAAAGGCAAGAAAGGCTATGGAAAGATGTTTGGCGGATTTGGAGCCATGCAGGCAGGTCGAGGATTCGGAAGGTTTGGTCGTGGAAGAGGCAAAGGCAAAGGTCGAGGTAAAGGACGAGGAAAAGGTAAAGGAAAGAAAGGTGGAAAGAGTAGAAAAGGTAAAGGAAAAGGCAAAGGAAAAGGAAAGAAAGGAAAAGGAAAAAGGCTTAGAAGGACAGTTTGTAGGATTTGTCATCAGGAAGGACAGGGGAACGAATGCCCCAATAGACATTCTGTTCGCAATGTGGAAGCCGAGGAACATCCTCAAACGGAAACTTATCCCAACAATCCACCGAATCAGGAACCTTATCCTAGACCTAATGTGGTTGAAACTGGTACAATACGCCAGACTACGAGCCGACCGGACCCAAGGATCGTTACTCGGAGAGTAGGAGCGTCGAGCAGACCAAGCGGATTCAACCCAAAACCCTTTTACCCTATTGCTACACCACCTGAAGAGTATCCGGAGACTTTCCCGATTGATTCGGGAGAAGAGGACGACATTGACATCACATATATCAACACAGTACGGATGGTTCGAGAAGTTGCAGATGAAACTGCAGATGGTGATGAGGTTACCAACCCATTTTTCGGTGAACTACCCAGTCCTGGTTTTACAGACTCTGAAGAGGAGCTTGGATCTGGTGAACCAACTGGAATCTGCCAAGGTTGTGGTACAAGCCTGGAATTGGTGTGCAAGCAAGACGCACCACCTGAGACTGGAATTCCACGAGTTCCAGAACATTATCCAGGAGAAGAACACTACCTGAAACAGCAGAGAAAACTGAAGAGTTAAGGAAAGCCTTACGACAAGCAAGCCATCGAGGATGCGGTGAAACGCGACAATGAGTGGATAGAGCTTCACTTGAAAGCGATGGAGAAGAAAAAGGAGATCGAAGTTGAGAAAGTTCGGATGGTTCGTGAAGAGTTCCATGATGTAGCAGAGTGGTATGTGATGGATGCCACGGACGAAGATGGAGAGTGGTTTGTTGTAGACGACCACGAAGTGGTTAGAGCGGTTCAAGTAGAAGAGACAGTACCCGAGGAAGCACTGGAAGTTATCATTTTGGATTCGGGACCGGATGCTAGTTTGTTACCTAGGTCACATCCGAAGGCTACACACACCAACACTGGAACCACAGGTATCTTGTTACAGGATGCCCAAGGAAATGCGATTAGGTCAGCAGGAATGGTTACTGCCGTGATTTCGGTAGAACAAGGAGAGGACTGTTGGACAGCCCCAAGTATTTCGGAAAGCTTTATCGTAAGCGATGCAACAAACATTCTGTTGTCAATGGGAAGACTGCTGAAGAATGGCTGGAGGCTTGGGTACCAGCCAGAAGTACCTGAAGGGGAGAAAGCTCTTAGTGCTCAGTGGAACCTTACGGTGTCGTCAATGGTTCTGGTTAGCCCAGATGGGAAGCAACGGCGAGGATCTTTTATAAACGGAACAGTTGTTGTTTGTTAGGTAGATTATCTGTTGTTGGAAGTGATCGTAATGCCCGTTGGACGGGAACAAGCGGAACTGGAGGAAGTTCGAGAGGTAGCACTGACAGTCGTACTGCAGTGGAGAGAAGCGTCACAGTACGTGTTCCAAACTATCTACGGGAGCTGTTGGACAGGACTCCCAGCGGTAAGTGGACGATCATGGAAGACGGTACACCCTTTGTTTTGTATCAGGGAACAACTTACATGAATCCCAAAGATGCTTTTCCAGGATGAAAGTATAGGACGACAATGGTATCTGAAGGAGGAAGTGAATGGTCACTAGTCGAGTTGTACTCGGACTATGGTTCAATCAGGAGTCACAATGTGGAGATTCCGGAGTGTCATGGAAGACCTAAAAGGATCTGTGTTATCCTACATGCAGTGAGTGGAAACTTTTTCACTTTCTGTCGAGACTTTGAAGCAGTGATGGTTGCGAGAGGACCGGAAACACCTTTCGCACAGAACCGACAATGACCAAAGGAAGAGAGTGTACAATGAGAGACTGCAGTTACTGTTCCAGGGGAATATGCTGGCGGCCACAAAGCGCTACAAAGCCAAGATTCGGCTTCAGTTCCTGGGTGTGAGAGTGAAAGACCCTGGCGGTGGACCTCTTGGACCTGCAAATTCGAACAGACTGGTTTCCGTGGAGGATCAGATCACCGAGCTCCAGAACAACGACCATTGTCGACCCAATCAGCGGTACCTGAATCATTGCAACGGCTGGGTCAAGCCATGGGCTGTTCGTGCAACCAGTGGTCACTCTACGCACTCCGACCCCCAGAACAACTTGCTTCAGTTGGACAAGGACCGGTTCGCGATATCTCCATCTATGACCCTCTTGACGCGTCTCGGGGGCGCATTCCACACTACAGCATGCCGCAATTTGGATTCTATCGTTCTGCATGGCGTCATGCCTGGCTCGGAGGACCCCGACGGGGACTTCGACCAGCGTCGTCGACTCAGGGACGACCGAAGCGGCCGACTCCACAGCTACTGGGGGGTATTCGCTCCGTTTGACAGCAGGAATGCTACCACGAAATCTCGGGTACATGGGCCGGAGGCCAAGCACATGCCACTTGTGGTCCTTGCTTCAACAGACCTTGCTCGAGAATCAGGACGTATCACTGACAGCGGCGTCATCATCGTTGGACGCACGATACAGTTCTCGGCAGTCAAGGAGGTGTGGTTTTGCGTGCCGAACCCTCGGGATACACATTCTTTCACACTGGTGGAAAAGATCTATGACGAACGATTGGAGAAAGAGATGGTGCTGGATTACAATGGATCCCCATTGCTCCCTGAATTCGAGAGGTACCGGACGCCGAGCAAGATCATGGAGCTGCTTTGCGAAATGCCTCAAGGTCCTCACAAAACGAGCAAGGAACAGATCATACGTGACCTCACTACCGTGCTCGAATCTCACAGGGAGAACACCGTTCGGCATCATCACATGGACAAGGCCATAAAGTTTGTCATCAAGAATTGGCGACCCGAAGACCTACGAAGAGAGGAAGATGGCAGGAGAATGAGGGTGTGCCCGGCATACTACAACATCGCTCCAGCATGCTTCTCCCGCTGTACCTCTTGCTGGTCACAATTCATCTCATGTGGTTATCATCAAGGCACCTCACAACGGGAGACTCCTACGGAGATCCCAAGTGATTTCATTGCTCAGACAATGGAAGCTGCCACCGCAGCGGTACCTGAGGCGACCGTTGAGGAACAGGAAGCCATGGAGGTGGAGACGGTGGCGGAACCCGAAGGCATTCCCGAA
This sequence comes from Symbiodinium sp. CCMP2592, assembly GCA_905221615.1. Taxonomy (NCBI): domain Eukaryota; class Dinophyceae; order Suessiales; family Symbiodiniaceae; genus Symbiodinium; species Symbiodinium sp. CCMP2592. The sequence goes on from CAJNDT010005922.1 coordinate 326,849, forward strand.
CCTTCTATCATTGGTGATGAAGATGCAGAACAGGAACCCGAGGAGGAAATGGACACCGATCAGACAGCGGACTTTGATGACGACGTACCTGATGCAGTGGCACAAGAACGACGTCCTGTCCTCATCGCCGGCCATTCCGTGGACATCGATCCTGAACTGCAGATCGCTCGCACTGCCATGCAGCCACCTTATTACCACGACAAACGGAATGCCCATTGCATCGACTCCAACATGGCCGCTCTTTCCTATATGGCTTACGTCGTTTGCAGATGCATCTACAAAACGTGGTCAGGATTGGCGAAGTGGTCAACCATGCCCTTATTTCAGCTTAAAGAAAATCTCATGGTCAACGTTACGACGTGCTTGGAAAGTGGGGTGTTCTAGCTGAAGTGGACCGGGACACTGGTGTGAGCAGGGAGGTGACTGATGAAGAAATCATTCGCTTTGCCAAGGAGCCAGCAAACGTCAAATCGTATGATCCCGACGGGACTTACACCTTGAAGCGCTTCCGAACGAACCAGCTGATTTCGTTGTTGGTCCGAGGAGCCAACATGATGGGGATAAACAGGGACAGCTTCAACCCGCAGACCTACCTGAAGAACGAGGAAGAGGTGAAAGCCATGCATTTCTGCTGCTTGAATGTCCTATGCCAAGTTATTCCCATGGTGACAGGACACTCGCAGTTTTCTGTTCTTCGACCAACGCCGACTGGTCCAGTGGACTTTCTGTACAGATGCCTTCACATCTCCTGGACAAGCGATCGAAAGACAGCAACATCCCAATGCGCGTCGTCCTGAAGCACTACACCACATTTCGGCCGATGAGTACATGCCTCAAGGAAGAACTTCCATCATGGATACACCTGTCACGACGGAGGAACGCGCAAGCGCTTCTTCGGCCAGGGCTTCCTCGAAAGGGCGCGGACGAAGTGGAAGTGGGCAACACGGAAACTGGAATACCAATTCCTACCACGACTACATCGTCGGCAAGGGCCGAAACAAAGGCAAGGACAAAGGAAAGCAAAGGGGCCCAAATCCCGAAGAAAATCTCAGGCCCTGGGAACGCGATCCTATGTCAACACGAAGATGGATGCAGCGCAACACGTGATCCACCACATCTTCCATTTCGTGACCTCTGCGCTTCGCTCATGAACTCCATTGCGAATGCCTCTTTCTTCGGTGGCGCCTGATTCGTTTGCCATTTTCAGGGGATCGTTACCGACGTAGATGAGTGTCACAACGTTTCTAATTGGGATGCAAGGCTCTGATCCATATGTCAAAGTTGCGGCGGAAAATTTGCTAGTGTTCCTATCGCGCCATCTTCGGGGTGAGCAGAGTCGGAGACGCAACTCATGGGGGGTGCGAACGGACTGCGATGCCTAGTCAAGTTCTATGGTGTCACGATAAGAGCTGTGAGCAGGACCATGTATAGGTCAAGAGAGGAGGAACGCAACGCGTCCTTCGCCTCTAGGTGTAAGCTTGTGGAAGTGCTACGCACACCGCAATGCCGAACCATTCTTTCCATATGACCGCCTACACAACATTGGCTCAAGAATCAAGCACAAGCTCTAGAAAGCATTGCCCGTAGCTACAAGCAGCTACAGTCTTCTGTGACCTTCCGAGGGACAGAGCCATCCCGTGCACAGACGATCCATCGCCGGCCGCGAGAGTGCAAAACAAGCGAGCTCTGGATCTGCCTGCATAGGAGTGTGGCTTGTGTGTGGAAGTGAGAGAGACAGTGATCGAGTCTGTAGAGGGCAACCACGCCATTATCCATTATAGCTCTTTGTCGGGTGAGCGACAAGGATCATCAAAATCAAATCCCCACGCAATATATATATATATATATATAGAGAGAGAGAGAGAGAGAGAGAGAGAGAGAGATTATTATATATATATATATCTATATATATATAGATGTATATAGATAGATAGACATATATTCATGTGCTTGTACGGCGCTCACGCTGTCTTGCGACGGCGCACCGCGCCGCTGCCTGGCCGACGACTTCTGCAGGCTCGGAAGCGAGATTTTTTGCATGTACCACATACTCCATTATCGTGACAGCATCTGCGCCTGTCATTGCACGTGTTTGACCGGCAGGCTCTGCTCGTGAGGGGCTGCGTGTTGCAACATCTTCCTATACTGGTGTCTGTTGTTTGCCTGCCTCGTTTGGCTCGAAAGGGAGACGAAAGGGAAAACGCGCTGCCTGGCCGACGACTTCTGCAGGCCCGGAAGCGAGATTTTTTGCATGTACCACATACTCCATTATTGTGACAGCATCTGCGCCTGTCATTGCACGTGTTTGACCGGCAGGCTCTGCTCGTGAGGGGTTGCATGTTGCAACATCTTCCTATACTGGTGTCTGTTGTTTGCCTGCCTCGTTTGGATCGAAAGGGAGACGAAAGGGAAAACGCGTTGCAGCATTTTGCACACATTGCAGCATCTTACTTCACCTAGTGCGTTTCCTTGCCTGCCTCGATGCTGTCTTGCGAAAGGGCCGGTGTGGAGATTTTTCTCATCTTATCAGCTGACCATACTTAGGATAGCTGTTTGCCCGCCTCGACGCTGTCTTGCGAAAGGGTCGGTGTGGACACTTTCTCATCTGAACATACTTAGGACAGCGCTTTGCTTGCCTCGACGCTGTCTTGCGAAAGGGCTCATCCCATGGCTTTGCTGCTGCGGAAGTTGCGCGCGGGTTATGCCGAGCAGGGCGAAGCCTGGCTCCGCGGCGAGCTGCGGAAGCAAAGCCGGGATGAGCTGCGTGGGCTTTGTCTCGCTGCGGGTGTGCAACAGAAGTCAGCCGGGCACACGCTTTCCAAAGCGGATCTGTCGGAAGCTCTATCACAGTGCATTGTCGGGGAGCAGGCTTCATGGGGAATCGGCGTTCTTGAGGATTGTCCATGTCAGCTTCTGTTGCAGCGAGGCGTTAGTGGCGTCGCCAGGTGGGATGTTTTGTGCTTTGAAGTGAAGCAGTTCTTGCTGTCAGGCCGATGAACTTGCGTCGCAGCAAAAGCTGCAGGAGCGCGCGCGGGTTATGCCGAGCAGGGCGAAGCCTGGCTCCGCGGCGAGCTGGGGAAGCAGAGTCGGGATGAGCTGGCTGAGCTCGGCGTCGCTGCGGATGTGCAACAGAAGTCAGCCGGGGGCAAGCTCTCCAAAGCGGATCTGTTGGAAGCTCTATCACAGTGCATTGTCGTGGAGCAGGCTTCATGGGGAATCGGCGTTCTTGAGGATTGTCCATGTCAGCTTCTGTTGCAGCGAGGCGTTAGTGGCGTCGCCAGGTGGGATGTTTTGTGCTTTGAAGTGAAGCAGTTCTTGCTGTCAGGCCGATGAACTTGCGTCGCAGCAAAAGCTGCAGGAGCGCGCGCGGGTTATGCCGAGCAGGGCGAAGCCTGGCTCCGCGGCGAGCTGGGGAAGCAGAGTCGGGATGAGCTGGCTGAGCTCGGCGTCGCTGCGGATGTGCAACAGAAGTCAGCCGGGGGCAAGCTCTCCAAAGCGGATCTGTTGGAAGCTCTATCACAGTGCATTGTCGTGGAGCAGGCTTCATGGGGAATCGGCGTTCTTGAGGATTGTCCATGTCAGCTTCTGTTGCAGCGAGGCGTTAGTGGCGTCGCCAGGTGGGATGTTTTGTGCTTTGAAGTGAAGCAGTTCTTGCTGTCAGGCCGATGAACTTGCGTCGCAGCAAAAGCTGCAGGAGCTGCGCGCGGGTTATGCCGAGCAGGGCGAAGCCTGGCTCCGCGGCGAGCTGGGGAAGCACAATCGGGATGAGCTGGCTGAGCTCGGCGTCGCTGCGGATGTGCAACAGAAGTCAGCCGGGCGCAAGCTCTCCAAAGCGGATCTGACCGTTGCTTGCTTGCTTCGACGCTGTCTTGCGAAAGAGCGAGCATGGACGACGCCGCCACGAGAAGAAGATCGCTTGTTTGTTGTTTCTTGTGCTCGTGGCAGAATGGACGCTGTCTTGCGAAAGTTCGGCTGCGTGGACGGGGCAACCCTGCTGCTCAGGTTGCCTGCACTGCCCGGTCGCTATGGATTCCTCGAGGCTGGGAAGGTCGGTCTAACAGAAACCTGTTCCTGAGATCCCGACTGCGGACTGCTGGGCTTGGTTGGTTTGATTTCAGAATTTCCGTTGTGGGGCTGGAAGGTGTTCGGGGTTCTGCTCAACCCGGTATCCCGATTTAGGTTCGTTGCCTGCTGCTACTGTTTGGATCCTTGGATGATTCGTTCTTCCTCTTGAGAAGTTTCCATTGAGATGGCACACTTTGCAACCCTTCAGACGAGCTTAGTTAGCACTACTCCAAATGCGCGGCTTGTCTTGGCGGGACGGTGCCTGCGGCCTGTGCAAGCAACCTGCGAGTCCGTTGTGCTCGCCTGGAGCGGGCATACTGCACATCAGATCCAGACGAGCAGCTGGCTCTCGACGGCTCCAATTGTGCCCTGCAGTCATCTGCCGCCATTCGAGGCACAGCCTGTCTCGGTCCCGTTCGCGAGGAGTCTGGGTGCCACGTCCCCCCTACAAAATGTGGCCAGGCTTGGACCTGCTCTTGGTAGTATAAAGACCAGCAACACGACGACAGCGACGGCGGGCGCAACAAAAGCCAGAAGCCAGCGCCGCCGGCGCAAGGGGTGGCACCGTCGTCGTCCATCGCGAATGCAACCTTTCACAGGGATTGGCCACCGTCGAGATGCAGGAGCTCCTCGATTGCTTGGCAGGTTAAATACACTTTGCGGCATCTGGCGGGTTTCCTAGTGAAGTAGGGTGTTTCATTTCGGAACTGTGTCTTTCCAAATCCCTAATGGCTGCACTGCCTTTCGCTGCTGGACTCCCGGTGCCACGAGTCGCGCAGCAGCTCAGCGAGGTGGACCCGTTTGTGGTATAGGATAGATCTTAAATCCCTAATCATCCTTTGAGAGACCTGTGTTGTGACTGCCGCTTGGGAATGTTTGCCAGATGCCGCCGGGTTTATTCTTCCATGATAGTATGCCTTGGGTTGGTATACAGGATGTAACCGAGGCCTGGTGCTCCCGATCAATGTCTGCAGCTATATTCAGTCTTTCTACAGGAGGCTCTGGACCACCGTATCCCTGCATTAGTCCTTCTAGGCCCTCGTGGATTACCCGGTGTGGGTAGACACGAAATCAGGACCCATAAGCCCGTGGCGTCCCCCTTGGAGTCTGTTGAATCGGCTAAGAAACATACGCTGGCCTTTTGTGGTTTGAGATGAAGAGCGAAACCCTAATTCCCTACTCCTTTCAGAGACCAGTGTTGCGACTTCTGTTTGGGGATGTTTGTCAGCTGCCGCTATGTTTCTTCTTCCATGATACTATACCCTGGGTTGGAATAATGCGTGCTATGGAGGCTCGGGGCTCCCGATGAACCTTTGCAACTACAATCAGCCGTTTTCACGAGGCTCCGAACCGCCGTAATCCGTGTATGACTTCTCCCAGCACCTCAGGCCGCCTCTCCGATGCTGGTCTCCCACTTGGTCCAGGCCGAGACGGTCGCTTGGGAAGGAAAATGAATTGGCCCTCAGCCAGGTTGCACATCGCCTTCTGGATTGTCGCTTTGCAGAAGGTACTGTGCAACCGCTGCTTTGGGCCGTTGCTTGCTTGCTTCGACGCTGTCTTGCGAAAGAGCGAGCAAGCAACGTGGCCGCCGCAGGAAAAAGGATCGCTTGCTTCGACGCTGTCTTGCGAAAGAGCGAGCATGGAGGGGCCGCCATAGCAAGAAGATCGCTTGCTTGTTGTTTCTAGGCTGGCAACCTTCGTGAGCAGCTTCAGAAGTTACTCGGAAAGCCGCGTACGTGACGACGAAGGCCGGGGAGGGTCGCCTGGGAAGAGTAGCCTAGTCTAGGTCCAGGTTCCTCCCGCGCTGGCTCTCCACCCCCAACCCGACTCCGAAATGCTTCGTGATGCAGTGTAAGGTCTGTCGTTCTGCATAGATCAAAGTCAAATCGAAGGCTTCTGTGGTCTCACTTGATCCTCCGAACTCCCCCGAACCAGTTGTATGGGTGTGTGTGTGTGTGTGTGTGCTACAGAGACAACGCATTGCACGAAGCGTGCATTTATGAAGCAAGCGTGGACATGTTGCAGTTGCCGTTGCAACATCGAGCGGATGTGAACATCAAGACTATGGATGCGTCAACAAATCCAGCCCAACATCAAGCAGATGTGAACATCAAGACTATGGATGCGTCAACAGATCCAGCCGATGTGCAGGATTGCACCATGAAGTCGTGAGGTACCGTGGACGTCTCAGGCCGATTGACAACCGAAGGCTGCCGAGCGAGAACTATGATGGGCGAACCATCAACGGCAACTTCAAGTGCTCGCATTGGTACATTGGTGCGGCGGAAGCGTAGTGATTCCCAATGCCTCGGTTCATCTCCAAGTCGTTTCGTTCTCCTCCTGGCCGCGACATCCTGTGAGCAGACAAAGGTTCATCGAGACGCAGGAGCTCCTCGATTGCTTGGCACGTTAAATACTTTGCGGCATCTGGCGGGTTTCCTAGTGAAGTGGGGTGTTTCACTTCGGAACGGTGTCTTTCCAAATCCCTAATGGCTGCACTGCCTTCCGCTGCTGGACTCCCCGGCGCCACGAGTCGCGCAGCGGCTCAGCGAGGTGGACCCGTTTGTGGTATAGGATAGATCTTAAATCCCAAATAATCCTTTGAGAGACCTGTGTTGCGACTGCCGTTTGGGAATGTTTGCCAGATGCCGCCGGGTTTCTTCTTCTGAGATAGTATCCCTTGGGTTGATGCACAGGGTGTCACCGAAGCCTGGGGCTCTCGATGAATGTCTGCAGCTAGAATCAATCTTTCTAGAGGAGGCTCTGGACCACCGTGATCCCTGCATTAGTCCTACTAGGCCCTCGTGGATTATCCGGTGTGGATAGACACGAAATAAGGACCCATAAGCCCGTGGCGTTCCCCTGGAGTCTGTTGAATCGGCTAAGAAATATACGCTGGCCTTTTGTGGTTTGAGATGAAGAGCGAAACCCTAATTCCCTACTCCTTTCAGAGACCAGTGTTGCGACTTCCGTTTGGGGGTGTTTGTCAGCTGCCGCTATGTTTCTTCTTCCATGATACTATACCCTGGGTTGGAAATATAATAAGTGCTATGGAGGCTCGGGGCTCCCGATGAACCTTTGCAACTACAATTAGCCATTTTCACGAGGCTCCGGACCACCGTAATCCCTGGGATGACCTCTCCCGGCACCTCCTCAGGCCGCCTCTCCAGTGCTGGTGTCCCACTTCGTTCAGGCCGAGAGGGTCGCTTGGGAAGGAAAATGAATTGGCCCTCAGCCAGGTTGCACATCGCCTTCTGCATTGTCGCTTTGCAGAAGGTGCTGTTCGACCACCGTCTGCAACACTCTCGCTGGTTTGGGACGTTGCTTGCTTGCTTCGACGCTGTCTTGCGAAAGAGCGAGCAAGCGACGTCGCCGCCGCAGGAAAAAGGATCGCTTGCTTCGACGCTGTCTTGCGAAAGAGCAAGCATGGATGTGGATACTACTACTACTACTACTACTACTACTACTACTACTACTACTGCTACTCCTACTACTACTACTACTCCTACTACTACTGCTACTACTACTACTACTACTACTGCTGCGACACGATCGAGGTCCAGGTCTGGGGATCTCAAGTAAACGTCCCTACACATAGAGCATAGAGAGTCAGTCATAGAGGCATAGAGTCAAGTAAGTAAGTAAGTAAATATAGAGATAGCAGGTCAAGTAAAGGTGCCACCCCTGGCTTTAGAAGAGAGAATTAGATACCGAGATGTAGAGAGTAAGTCATAGAGGCATAGAGAATCAGTCATAGAGGTCAAGTAAGTAAGTAAGTAAGTAAAGTGAAGTAGGTAAGTAAGTAAGTCGTAAGCAAGTTAGTAAGTATAGAGATAGCATTACATAGAGTCAAGTATCAAGTGCAGAGAGTCAGTCATAGAGGTCAAGTAAGTAAGTAAGTTGTAAGTAAGTCGTAAGCAAGTAAGTAAGTATAGAGATAGCATGACATAGAGTCAAGTTGGTATGAGCTTGAACAGAGATAGCATAGAGTCAAGTAAGGTATAGAGTCAAGTAAGTTGATTCTATGTCTTTCATCTATGTAGTCATCTACGTACTCATCTACGGGGCTCCGCACGGAAGAACACTATCTCACTGCAACTCTATGACTTTATGACTCATGACTCATGCCTTCTATGACTCTTCACTCTGTGACTTTACGATCCTACACACTGGATCTATCACATAGCCCCGCACTCTTCGCTGATGATGCTTTCGGGCCAATTGTCTTCTAGTTTTCCTTTGCCGTCGGGTCTGCTCACCTTGCCATGTGCAGGTCCGGAGCAACTGGGCGTCATTGAGATTGATGAGATCGACCCTGCACCAAAGCCTTTCTCTCGAGGCCGCGGGCCTGAGACGCGATAGAGAGGTCAAGGTTTCACTCGCACACAGCGTGCACACAGGCACGTTCGTTTTTCGTGAGTTGCTCTGAGGAGGCAAGCGTGGCCAGGCGCCGGAAGGGCACCAGGGCCAGCGTGCTGCGGCCGCACGGAGCCTCACAGAGCCCTTCCTCCAGTGGCGCTGTCTGACTGTGTGAGGCAAGCAGCGGCGCCAGGATCCGAAGAAGCCGAAGGAGGCGGCGGGAGCGATCGCTCTCGCAGCAGCAGAAGCTCAAGCTCCTGGGCCCGGCGGGACAGAGAGTGGCGCGGCACTCGGCTGCGGCTCCCGGATCTCCCGGCTCCGCCGCTTTTTGCCGAGGTCGAAGCGCCTCGCAAGAGACCCTTCCCGGCAAGGCGGAGGCGGCAGAGGCAAGCGCACCGGCGCACAGTCAGGTTTTGTGTGACGTCGCATGTGCACTTCCCGAGTCCTCAAGCATCGGCCTTCGCAGTGAGGAGGCGCCCGCACAGCGTGGTTGACAGATTCGCAGTGCTGTAGTGTTGTTCAGGCGCAGCTTCCACTGGAGGTCCAGGCAAATCGGCCGCGAGGCGTCTTTCCAACAGCTTGCGCTTGACGTGATGTGAAAGGAGGAGCTCCGTCGGATGGGAGCTGGCTGGAGCTGCAGCTTGGAGGAGCCTTGTTAAGGCGGTGAGGACGCGTCAGGGTGCGTCTTCTGGCATTGCTTTTCAAAGGATACCTGGACCGCCTTCTCGCCGAAAATATCCTTGGAGAACTGGGCCCGGCAGGTCCTCTCCCAGGCCGGCTTGCAAAAAGTCCAGCCGCGCCAGTCCTCTTGGTGACTGAGTCGGAGGACCCGCCGTGCTTGTCACTGCAGGGCCAGATGGATAGCAGTGCGCTGAAGGCCAAGGACGTGTGCTGTGCCTGCGGCTTTGACGCGCAGTCTGGAGGATTGCAAATGTTCTGGTGAAATGCACGCGGCCGCCAAGGCGGACTTGCATTGCCGGTGTGGTCAAGCTGAGCTGCTCTGTTCCTTATCAGGCACAGGTACAGGCACACTTTGCGCGGCAGCTGGAGAAGGACATCAGCACTGTCAAAGGACGGTCGGTGGACATCAGTACTGGCAGGTGGCCAAGGGCACGTGACGCTGTCTTTGCTTTTGAGGAGAGCACGTGGCAGTGAAAGACTCTTTGCTCAACAGTCTCTTCGAGACCCTCCTGGCGAAGGTCTGGCTTTGCGTGCCACCTAAACTCAGATCTCCAACTGGGCGTGGGCCCAGCATGGGAAGGTGAGATACCCTCCGAGCGACTTCGCCGGTCTCAGCTTCAGCTGGCGGCTCCGGAAATTGCCTGACGCGAAGCGGCGCCCTCGTACGGAGACGAGAGCTTTCCTTCTTGTGATGTCTCTCTTTCTTCCCTGGGGCCACTGGGGCCCTGGGCTCGAAAAGGTCACTGCCATGTGTGGCGCCTTCGGCGCTGGTGGGCGCGGTGCCTGCCAGACCTTTTCGCCTGCTGAACAACGCCAACGACGCCGGGGAACTCAGCCGAGGGCTCTGGCTCTGGCTCTGATCGTAGAGAGTCGAACTCTGCTCAAAGCACGAGCCCGGACGGCCCGAACTTCAGGGATCCAAGGAGCCTTGATCTGGGTTGCAGGATGACCCACAAGTGGACTGTCCACAGGTGTGGCGGACGTTCGCGATCTGTCTCAAAACAATCTTCTTCATGTAGTGTTCCAGTGCTTGGGGTGTTCCCCCACCGCCGCGTAATTTGGCATTCCTGAGACCACCGTTCGGGCTGTTGCCAAACGTCGGACGTCCTATTGCTGACGAGTCGCAGAGCGGTAAGATCAACTGCGGCGTAACTGAGGACGATGCCATGCTTCCAGAAATGCGAATACTTGTGCTTGGAAGGTGTACGGAGCGTGTTCAGTGGCACGTGCCACGCGTATCCGGGTGTATGAGATGGTCACCTTCGGAAGCTTCTGAGATTCTGTGTTCCAAGGCCTCGGCAGAGCAGCCACCGCACTTCTTGCAACACCCTCTCAGACCCGAGCAGCAAAGGCGCAAAAAGAAAGCCTTTCAGGTACCATTGAAATCCCAGAACCGAAGAGCAAACGCTTGAAGGTCGCTGCAATGGATGTTGGCGCAAGAGGCTGACTCGGAGCCCTTCGTCGTAGAGTGCGCCCCTCTGTAGCTGTCCGCCTCAGCGGGACTTGGACACTTGGACTTGCACTCGCTGCTCTCTTTCTCTGTCTTTGAGGTGGATCCGCTACTGGCCGACTTTCGGAGGCGGCCATCTGGAGGCCTCACACGGCGCAATCAGCGGAGCATAAGGGAGGCATGAGTGTGGAGGTAGACGAAGCATCCCGCTTCGTCGTGGGTGCCGCCGTGCAGCTGTCGGAGAGCGCGCCCGGGGGCCCAGCCTCGGGGCCTCCAAGAGCCACGGTGGAGATCCTTGTCACGCTTTCTTTCGCCGAGGTCAGGTCCCTTCTTGAACAACTACGGGACGCAAGTTTCCAAAGAGTCCTTGCAAGGCTCCGCCAATCTCCGCTTGGTTCCGCTGGGCTGTCGCATCGTTTTGCGGACTGTCAGGCATCGGCAAGATCACCCATGACGAGGGGGGGATGAGGACGAGTACGTCCTACAAGTGGGTACGCTTCCGCCTAGGGCTCAGAAGGTTTCGTGCTAGGGATCCCTTCAAGGATACGGCTCATGCTCAGGTGACACTACCGTGCGGTGCTTCGTTCAGGTGCAGTTTGGCAACCTCGCGATAACGAAGTCGTGCGACCACCGACCTGCAGGAGCTGACTTTCGCGGACTCTGGCGCCCTCCTTCCTGGCTGCAGAGTCATGCTCCGCCCTGGCTTGAAGGAGGGATCCCAGTCCCACACAGTGACGATGTGTCACGTTGTGTCTCGGCTCCAGGCACCTGCTTTTGGCTGGGGAGGCGTCGATCCGTCCATGACCGGCATCTTCTTGAAGCAGGAGCCTATCTCCATTCTACATATCGTGACTTGACATCGGTTGCATGGGTGTTCAGTTGAACTGGCGCGCTTACCTGAGTTCCCCTCATCAGTTCGGGTTCGACCCGTGGTGGCTTGCCTTCACGACTGGCCGTTTTTCGCAAGGAGACATTGAAAAGCGACAGCGGTTACAAGGGTGGCAACTGTTAAGGGTCCTTATTCCAGTGATCTGCATGGTTTGTGGATGTCTGCCAGACACGAGGCAAGCGTTGCGATCCAAAACGACGACGCGGGGCAGTTACGAGGATCTCGATCCTGAAAAGTCTCGTCGATATGTGAATGTTGACAGTATAGAACAACACCAAGCAGCATCCGCTACCGCCTCTGCATCGCTTTCGGGATAACTGTTTTAGCTTATCGGGTGTCAACTGGAAGCTTCTGTTCCTTGTCGGCCCTTGTCGAACAGTCGAGATAAGAACCGCGTGGGAACCGTGTGTGGCAAAGCCTCCACACTGTGCGCGGCTAGCCTTGTGTCCAGCCCTACGCCGTAATGCTTGCATCGTGCCCAGTGTCGTTCCACCGGCTGTCAGTAGAATGCCGGCCGTATGAAGTCTGGCGGAACTGAACGACATCTTGTGCGCAACGTAGCAACCTGGACATGAAGGCTTATCAGGGCTAAACGCCCCAAACGCAAGCCGGCCCAGATTGGGTCGTCCCAGAAATCGTAAATTTTGAGCCAAGTAAAGGAACGAATAGAATCGCTTTCGTCGCTTGGTTGCATTGCCTTTGTCAAGACTTGCGAGAACACTGTTGAATCAGCCACGCTAGGCAAGCACGTCTTGCCATGGACACATAGATTCTTGGTGACCTGATCACGAGGATGGTCCCAACGTCAGGGTCAAGTGGCCGACGCACGAAAACTGGAAGGTGCAAGAATTGCATGAGTTTGTTGAGAGGGGGGTGCACCGGACCTGCAGGGCAAGCAAGGGGAGGTGGTGAGGGTCGATGCATCTTCTGGGCAGAGGCCGCCGATGGCGTGGCTCTGAGACACCATCAGGTTGTTTTCGCAGTAGAAATCGTTTGAGACTTGTGCTCGACTGCTAGACAGTGCTAGACAGCGCGAGAGTGTGAGCAGTGCGAGGTGCTTGACCTGCGCCTCTGCGCCGTGAGGGCCCTAACGGTTGACGGCGGCCCTGGAGCTACCACGGCTCACTGCGATTCCCTCTCACATTTGTTTGAGGCCTACACCGTGCGTGGTGGCATCCTGGCAGACAAGATCGGCTACGGCAAGACCGCTCGTCCCTCAAAGCAAGGCTCTTTGCGGGTGCGAGGAAGCTGAGCTGAGGCCACTAGCATTGCACTCATCGATCGGCAGCTTCGGGCGCCAGTCCCACCCGTCCCCTCAGCTCGGGGCTGACAAAAGTGCACTTTCGAAATGGAAGCTCGCCTGTTTTTGCCGGGCAGGTGGACGAGGGACGCTTCTTGCCTGCCCAGGCAGCGGGATCTATCTTGGCATCGCATCATGTTGCCATAATGCCAAAGTCCTGCCCCGACGTGCTGCTGTGCTTCAAGAGTCATGCTGAAGAGATCGTTTCGGCTTGCTTTTGGCGGAGGGCACGTTGATCATTGTTCCGTCCAATCTCTTCGAGCAGTGGATCAATGAGATCTCCAAGTTCGTTTGGGACGGACGGCCGTTGAGGCACGGGGAGTGGTCATGAAAGCCAAAGCGAAGCAGGGTGCACGGGGTACTGTACCGCCAGGCAACAAATGAGAAGTGGCTGGTCTCCACGGGAGTGCCCGCTCAAGATCTTTGCCATGTCGAATGTCGCCCCACTTTCTCGCTGCAAGGCTCGGCTCAAGCAGCGAAGTCGAAGGCCGCTTTCTTGCCATGCCAGGCTTGCGACATCAGCAGTGCGGACGTGGTCATCTGCTCCTATCGCTTGCTGTACTCACAGATCTACCTGAAGCGCCGCGAGGCGCGAGGCGCTGTGAGGCGCGAGGCCGCGAGGCGGAAGCCGAAGCGCCGCCGCCGAAGGCTCTAAGCCACGGAAGCCCTGCCCGCCATCCTAACCCCAAGCCAAGCGGCCCGCTCTAAGCCTTGTACTCTAAGCCATGCAAGCGGCGGTGCGGCGAGCCATAGCTCCAGGAGCTCAGCGGCAACAGCTCGCTCTGGAACCTCCCGAACCAAGTTCGTGGTCTTCTCCAAGGCGCATTCTCCTCCTTGCAGCAAACTGCATTTGAAAGCCGGATTGCCAGGCCGTGTACCCCTGCGGAGCGGCAGGAAAGGCAATGAGATGGTCTGGAAGTGGCAGGATTTGGAGCCACGCGACCGCATCACCGAACCCACCGCTGCGCACCAAGTTGGTCACCAAAAGAAAGGAACTCCTCTTGCGAGGTTTCCCGTTCTAGAGATGTTCTACTGGAAGCGGATCATCTTCGATGAGGCGAGCCGAGGGCAGACAATGGTAATCACAGCCAACAGACTTCAGCCAGTGTAAGATTAGAGTGCCCGCATGCCTTCGGTGAACAACGGCTTTGGCTTAGCCCAATGCAAGTAGACAGTAACAAGACCGTTTCGGCACATCGGAAGGTCGAGAGGATTTTAATGTTTCAGGTGCCATCACGCCTTGAGCATGTCGTGGACTTGTTCGTTTGTGCACTCTGGGGGCATTGGCAGTTCCACGAGCTCGAGAGCTTCGAAAGCACGCAGCAGCGCCTCAGTTCAATTGGCGATGTCGTCATCGCCGTAATGTCGGCGCCGGCCAACCCTCGCATCCCGCACATGTGAACGTTGCAGGTGGGTTTTAGCAAGGCCTCCGGAGGTGAGTTTGCCTGTTCCGGCGAGGTTTCTCGTGACTCTCTTGTTCGATCTAGTCAGCTTTCAATCGCCTGCCATCCTACAAGGCACCGTAGCACGATGATCCGCAGCCTCTGTGGAGTGTCCAGACAAGACCTGGGGCATGTTGCAGCCCTTCCCGTCCATGAGGAGTGTCAGGAAGGAGTATGGAAGAGTGTGTTTGGTGCGCGGGATCTACATGTCGGATTCCTCTCTGTTCCGTTCAAACTGCTGTCACAATGCGGCACATGCCAACTGGTGGGTGGGTTCAATAATACAGCAGCAAGTCTCCACTTAAGTGCGGCCTGGGCGTCATGATGACACCAGAATACCAGCAGTGCACCTATGCGTAGAGCCACTTGCAGAAGTTCCAGCTGCGTATGTCTGAACAAGCGGTCACCGGTGTCTTTTTTTTTGGGGTCACTTGTGCTCCCATTCGCACCAGTCCTATCCCCGGAAAGAAAAGCTACAGAATTTAACTAAACCATACACAACCCCTTGACCCTTAAACCCAAATGCTGAGGCAGAGTATGGTTGTGAAATTTCCCTGTCTTGAAGGGCCGTGTTGACATGTCCTCATGCGAGCGTAGATTTTCATGCTTAGTTCTGGACGCACCCTGTATGACAGACGTCTTGGGCTCAGACCAAAAAGTGCGCTCGTTGTGTGGTTGGACACTCACTAATCCAGTTCCTGCTTCAAACTGGTAGCGGAGCTGTGAGGACAACCACTAGTGTTTCACCCCCGTTGAGCCTGAGGTCCGGGGTCCGTTGGGTAGAGTAGTGATAGTCGCGGCGCAAAGGCCCCTTCTATCCTCGAAGCCATGAGCGTGGCAGGATTGCGTTACCAGCCCAATCTCTGGTCACAGAACCTGAGCCCTGCCGAGACCAAAAGCGGCTCGTACATATACGACGGGTCAGCTGCTGGGTTCCACGATTGGTGCTTCCGGACACAGATCCGCGTGCTGCAGCATAAGGAAAAGCAGCGGCGTGAAGCTTTGAAGGACTTGCGTTTTGCAGAATCGGCAAAGTCCAAAAGCGAATCACCAAGGAAGTGGCGCGGCAGAGCCAGTCAAGCGACCAGTGCACACCCCACCGAGGGTGATGCGAGCAGCGGTATACCCGCTAGTCCGTCCAGTGCAAGGCGGACTAAGCCCGTGTCCGAGGCAGAGGATGAGGATGCGGAGTCGACACCGTCACACCCCAGTCAGGTGACGGGCGACGATGAGCAAGAGCCGGACACAGATCCGGCGGTGTACACGTTGCAAGACGTCAAAGACGAATCGCTCGACATGAGCGAGTGCGTCAGCAAGATTTTGGAAGGTCTCCGAGGGGATGCCTTCTGCATTGCACGCGACGTCGGTTTGGAACGTTTGCTCCGGCATGACGGCATTGACTACCTGATAGAGGAAATCAGGAGGCAAGCCTTCCCTCTTCAATCCGAAGAGGCGTCCGAACTTTTCCGTCAGGGACAGCTCCTGACGGGCCCACTTGCAAAACAGCCTGGCGAGCCTATGTTGTCTTACATAGCCCGCCGAAAGAGGTGGTGGTCGACCTTGCGAGAGCTGGACCCTGATATCCGTCTTTCCGAAACAATGAGAGCTAACCTCCTTGTTGAGCTTTCGGGATTGGATAGGTCCGAACAGCTAATGGTCAAGACCGCTGCCCGCATGCACAGTGTGGATGAGTACGCACGCGTCCTTGTTCAGCATCACTCAGTGGTGCATATGAAGGAACGTCTTCTGACCCAGAAGGACCCTAGTGGCCCAGGTAGGACCTGGAGACGTTTTGACGCTAAGCCCCAATATCCTAAGTTCGGTTACATGGGATATGACGGCAGTGCCGTAGAGTACGATCACCAGGAACAGCACGAATCCGCGGAAGGCTACGGTGACGGCTACGGTGATGAAGCGTACCAGGCCACAGCGTCTGGGGGAGGTGATGCGGATGAATGGATTGATGATGAGGATCTAGCATTGCAACTCAACGCCTATACGGCGGTGGCATACGAAGCTGAGGTTGATGACTTGGACGATTCCTACGCCGAGTCAGTTCAGCTTGCATACGCGGCACAGACCGCTTTTGCCCAGGCAAAAGGAAAAGGAAAGGGGAAGAACAAGGGCAAGCCCACCGGGAAATCGGCGGGAAGGTCGTGCGTAGTAACTTGACTATTGCTGACCGCAAGGCTAAGCTTGCAGAGCTTAAGGCTAAGAGTAGGTGCTTGAAGTGCGGTGTGATTGGCCATTGGGCCGGAGATGCTGCCTGCAAGTTTAGCGGTAAGGGCAATGGCCCCAAGGGAACTGCAACCCCAGCACAGTCTGGGGGAACTGCCAATGCAGCCGCAAAGTCGGCGGCGCCGAAGCCTCAGGCGTATTTCGCCGCAGTGGAGGAGGATGACACAGAGTGTGTCCATCTGTCGAATGCGAGCGCTGGTAGGCTCGAGGGTTACCCAGCCAACCTTGAGCTGACTCCCTCAAAGACCAATACCGGTAAAGGCCGCGGCAGTGAAACCCTCTTCTCACCGCAGCTTCGGCGCACAGCCGCCGCAGGGATCATGCGTGATAGCCCCCCTCCGGGTTCTGATCGCGTTTTCTCTTTCGGCCAGCATAAGGGGTTGACGTATGAGCGAGTTCTCTACACATACCTCGGGTATATCCTTTGGGGACGCACGCAGAAGTGCCCATCCATAGGGTTGGCTGACTTCCTGAATTGGACCACAGAGTACTTTGATGTGCGTGATGATACCCCCATCAGTATTACGAGAAGAGATGTTCCTCTCAGCCAGGAACCCCCGCCTGAACCCTTTCAGCCCGAGGTTCGCCTCGCCGCCTCAGCTGCTTCGTCCAGCGAAGGCCCCCGGAAATGCCGGGGAGGGTGCAAGGAGTTCAATAAGTCGGGAAGCAACGCATACATAGACATGCGGACTTGCAAGAAATGCGGCACAGTTACAAAGACGAAGAAAGAAAAGCCTGTCATAGACCAGGCCACATGCCCACACACCTCCACAGAGAGGTCGGGTAGTAGCAGGAAGACTTCCCGCATTAAGTGCAAGCTTTGTGGGATGCTTCTAGATGAGCAGCCGCAGACCGAGCGAAAGGCTAGGGACGACGCAGCCACAGTGCTGCGGGAGTCCAACACTCTGGACTTCGATCTCCTGCGCAGCATAGTCGGCAGCACGGGGGATAGTCTCCCCGTAGAGGTAGTAGTTCCGGCTATTGCCCAGTTTCAAGAGACCGTAGAGGGTCACTTTGTAACCGAGCCCGTGATATCTCGCGGTGACCTTCTCGCATACCTGCAAGAGGCCTTAGATGACCACTCAGCGCCATCGACCAACAACAGTTGGGAAGTGGCGTCGGCGAGGTCGCGCTCTTCGAGGGCCTCCGCGACGAGGCACGCCTTCGTGGCTTTTACCGAGGGGGTCACAGATATCCATCCGGCTTTGGTTGATTTGCCCGTAGTAAACATCTACGAGGACGAGCATGTATACGCCGTGTTAGATGAGGGATGTAACTCGACTGTTCACGGTAGCGATTGGATAGCAAACGCGGCGGGGAAACTTGCGAACTTCGGTTACAGCACGAGGTTTAAGCCTGAAGGGAACCGTACCTTCAAGGGTCTTAGCGGCGCTACCGAGACTTTGGGTAGCCGGACCATACCTTTCTCTATAATGGGATTGGAGCAGGACTTGAGAGTTCCAGGCGTCCTTGATTCGCATGAGATTAAGGGTACCGCCCCTCTTCTCTTGTCCCTTTATGCGCAGGCCCAGCTTGGTATAACCAAAGATCTACGGTTTGGCGTGTGTGGTGTTCGGCTTCCTTCGGAGGACACTATCATCAAGATCAAGTTGTGTCGGACACATGACTCAGGGCTGTTGTGCATAAACATAACAGAAGGCTTGATTCAGGTTAAGCAACCACGCCTCATAAAGGGTTTCCAGATTCCCTCGCCGCCAGTTCCTATGTTTAGGTCTGCCGCCGCTGCCACGTTAGCTCACTCAGGACCTGTGAGCGGACCCCCCGGAGATGCAGCAGCGACAGATGATGCAGCGGCAACAAGTCGCAGTCACAGTACTGTAGGTGCAGGCCATGGTCACAGCACTGTAGGCGTAGGCCACGGTCACAGCTTCACAACGTCAGCTGAGAATCGCAACAACACTAAGCGACGTATAAGCGTAGCGTTTCCGAATCATTGTATGGTAGGCACGTCCGTAGGAGACACGGAGCCCACCGCGATGGCCGCAGCAGAGGGGCAGCTGCCTAAGAAGGCGCCTCCCACGGCAAAGGCTGCACCGAAGGCACCTGCAGCGCCGGCGCCTGGCCACAGTGCCACGGCGAAAGCACCCTCGGGCGGCTAAAATGCCGCTCCCGATCCTGTGCCCCAGCCGAAGGCGCCGCCCGGCTATGTGTCGGCGACCGCGCCGAAGGGGCCACCACCCGGGTATAACCCGGGGATTCCCGCTGCTCGTGCCACAGTGCACCCGAAGACTATCGCCCAAGGCCACCGCGACTTGGCCGCCTTCGATGCGGTAGTGAAGCGAGACCCGCATGGGCGACCCCTGGTTATAATGCCAGGTGCTGGACCGCACGGCCCCGAGCTGGACACGCCGTTGCCTGCATCCGTGTATAATCCGGATTTGAAGCTGCAGCCACACTATGCGGGGGATACAACGAACCCGGACATCATCATTGATGTCTTCACATGGGGTTTCGACCACCATGCCTGGTTGCAGCGTGTCAGGGGCAGGTGGACCGCTGATGAGCTCTTCGCACAGCACGAAGAGATGGAGACATACGCCATAACGACGCATGCATCTGCCACTAGCTATATGCTAGTGATGTTGGACATGGTGTGGCTAAAGGACGATAGGCGGGATGGCATGACGCCCGCCGAAGCCCAACGTGCCAGCGATGAACAGAGGGACCGCACAAAGCATGTTGGGTCAAACCCCGATATAATTCGGGAGAATGCCGAGCATCCGAACCTGATCGCGCACGCCAGGCATATTCTGGCGAACATCCTTGATGCCAAGGATGCGGGAATCAGGTCCATTGCAGTCCACGTAGTTTGCAAGGCCAACAGACACAGATCTGTTGCGGCGGGTATCCTTACCCCTGCAATGCTCATGGAGCTGGTGCCGGACTGCTCTATCAGCCTCACCCACATGAGCGCGGCAAATAGCTGGCCGTATATGGGGCCAAAGGCGTGCAAGGGACAGTGCCCTCGGTGCTTGCATCGTTCTCCGGGCGTTGTCGAGGAGGTCAGCGAGCTCTTGAAGGTTTTCGTTGACGCCGTCCGCAGAGCCGGACCGGAAGACAATGAGTGTATTCTTGTTGTCGAACCGCGATGTGCACGCCCCGAAGATCAGCCTACATATGCTGAGAGGTACCACGAGCGCATGCTCACTGAGGGTCGCATACCGGCACCGGTGACAGGCGTGGGACCCCTCGACAGGCCTCCCAATGCGGGAGAGACAGCATTCCAGGCCGCCACTCGCATGGGCCTGGCAGGCAAGACCCACACACAGTATGTGGCGAAGTATGATCCGAATTCGCTCACTGCAGCCATGAATCGTGCACAGGGCACAGACCCTGGTGGCCGCCTACCTTCGGTTACCTTTAGCTCGGGACCTAATCCCTCCTCGGGTTCAGGTAGCGCTAGTGTAGGTGCAACCGCCAAGGACGCAGCGATCCCCACAGCGGGATCGAGGCACACGCCGCAGCCGCCCCCGGCAAAGACCGGTGGAGCACAGGAGCGAGCAGCGACGCCGACAGGCGCGTCGAAGATTCGCAAGCTCGAAGCTGAGGTACACGACCTCACTGATGCGAATCGCTGCCAAGAAAGCACTATAAGTGACTTGAGGAGGGCCCTGCATAGCGTGGAGCGCCAGCGCGATAATGCGCTTGACAGACTGGATTTCTGGAAGAGCAGACGCAACCAGTGTTTCGCAGACAGCGACTTATGTGTGGCCGACATGCTTTGCTTCGTTTGCGTGGATGGAGCAACCAGGGTAACCATTCGAAGAAGATCTGTTGCCAGAACTCGACGATTGGCTACAAAAGGCTCGGCAGCTTCAACAGAGTTGCGTTCAAGCCTCACAATGAGGACAGGACGATCAAGATTTCAGGCTCGTCGCACTCGGCACACGAGTTGAAGCCCGCGAGGAGCCTGCGCGAAAGCTGACCCCGAAGCACGACAAGAAAGGTAAGCTACAAAGGGAAGATGCGAAGCGTCTATATAGAAGAATCCAATCCTCCGCATGTGCTGCCCTTAGGAGGTAAACCCGGACCGAAACCAGAATGAGTGAACACAGGAGTACAGCCAGGCCGACGCTTTAAGCCGAGTAAACCCAGACCGAAACCCTAAAATGAGAAGGCCCGACCCCTAAAAGGAGAAAGGGGGCACCGGAACCTTAAAAGGAGTAAACCCAAATGCCGAAGCCCTAGAAGGAGCAAACCCAGACCGAAACCGTAATGAAAGTGGAGTAAACCGACCCGGATACCTTGAAAGAAGCGAAAGGTAAGCTTGCGAAACCCTGAAACCCAGGCCGAAGCCCTAAAAAAGAGTAAGCCCAAACCGAAACCCCAGTGAAACAAGGTGAAATACACCGACCCCGATACCCCGGGAGAAGTGAAAGGTCTGCTTGAAAAAAACCGAAACTTTGAAACCTCAAGCCCAGACCGAAGCCGAAACATTAAAATAAGAAGGCCCGGTCCCTGAAAGGAGCAAACGGAGCCCGAAACCCTAAAACGGAGTAAACCCAGGCCGAAGCCCTAGAAGGACAAACGCTGAAAGGAATAAACAGAGCCCGAAACCCTGAAAGGAGTAAGCCGAGACCGAAACCCGAATGAAAGAACAGAGGAGTAAATTAAAACGAGTATACCCCGACCGAAACATTAAAATAAGAAGGCCCGGTCCCTGAAAGGAGCAAACGGAGCCCGAAACCCTAAAAGGCCGAAAACCGAATGAAAGAACACGGGAGCACACCCAGGCCGAAGCTCTAAAAGGAGTAAACCCAGACCGACAACCCAGAGCTGGCCAAAAAGGGCTTGCGCTCCAGACTGTTGTTTCGAAAGAAGTAAAACGACACCAGTGACACAGAAAAGAAAGACACAAGCGACAAGCAAAAAAGACACCAGTGACCTCAAAATTAAGGACAGAAGTGATTGGGCACCCGTTTTTTCGAGAAACCGTGCGAGTGCCGAACCAACTATATTTCGCCGTCTGGGTTGAAGAACATGTGCGCCAAGTTCCCAACGCTGGGCTTTGCTGATCCACGACCCACGGCCTCCAAGGAACAGCCTGCAATTCTTGCGGTCGCATTTCCGCTGGGGTTTGACGGGAACACCTCCGATTGATACCAATGCAGGCCTGAGTGGAAGGAGTGAGAGCTGAATTGTAAGGCTCTGTTTGCTGCATCTGCCAGTGCCTGCGAGCCAGGTGCCATTTTCATGTCCTCCCTGTTCCGTGTAGATCTTCCTGGCTACATCGAGGCATTATAGGCTCATACCATGCCTTTCCCGCGGCATGGTCGCTCGGTCAGACCGGTGGCGAGATCGACCTTCAGAGTTGGGAGGCGCCTTGGAACCGTGGAGGAAAGGGCCGAACGGGGGCGTTTTACGTGGGGCCTCCGACCAGTTCGACAAGCTTCTCACGGAGACGGCTGGCAACTTCCTCGACGTCTTCGTGCGGCAGCACCTTGGCCGGAAGCAGGCCCAGAAGGCCCCTGAGAAGGGGCATTCCCAGATTGCGTTGAAGCACATCCCAGGAACACGGCAGAACTTGCATCGATCCGGCTCCAGGACATGACTGATCCTGGGATTAGACCATGTAAGACCATGTGGTGGGCCGTGGTGATTGGGGACATGCCAGGAGCACGTTGTCATTGTGCGGCACACCGCTGCTGAGAGAGCCCTCTACTTGGGCCAGGCACACGAGGCACCGGACTTTCAGAGCATGCGCCGTGGTCTCAGGGACTGGCAGGGACTGGGGTGGCGGATCTGGGCCATGGCACCACTCTGACCGCCGGCCAAGGTGCCGCTGCCTTCCAGTCGCAGGCTGCAGAGCTTTAAAGGGGAAGCGGCAGCGGCCCCCAAGTCCAAGTGCATCCGAAGCCAGGACGCGGTGAGCGCCCTGGAGCGGCTGCTGAAGCTCTGCTCCCACTTCCAAGTGGGCGGCGCTGGCGAAGTGGGCAGTCGGCGGCCAAGAGGGCACTGGACAAAGCAAACCACACGACTTGATGTTTATCGTTTATGATGGCCATGCTTGGGAGAAGGCGCGGGACAATTTCTGGAGGGCTGGAGTTGAGCACATCTCTGTGCTGCTCCATGCAAGCGCGCGTGTGTGTCAGTTGACACGGAACGATCTTTCCGGTAATGAGCTCTCCTGTGTGAATTGGCTTTCTGCGTGCCTTCGTGGTGTGCTTTGTCTCCTGACAACTCGTCATGTACTTGTGGCAGAAAGCCGAGGGCAGCACTTTGAAGGGTCTTGCAGCACGATCTGAACCACCAATCCATGGTCGCCAGGAGTTGAGCGAGCCAGCAGACCCCGACTGCCTACTGAAGTTCCTGCTTGCACAGGGTTGCAATCGCCGCAACTCCAGTGAAACATCACCGGTGCCACTTGCGCCTGCTCACAAAGTTCACGAGCACGGGAGACGCGAAGATCGAAATCACTTCTTCCGCTTCCGCTCACAACAAGGAGGTGAAGCCTTTGTCAGGTCAGAAACGAAGTTGAAGCATCCGCCTTGAAGCAATCCGTCCAGCCAGCAGCTTTCTGAAGTGGCTACGCTACCTGAGTTGCCGTGAGTGACCTACGTGCGGTCAAGCACAGTTCCCCGTCGAGCCAGGAGGTTTTCAAGAAGTTCAGGTCTTGATTCTGTGCATCTGGTATTGGATCTTATGGGATTGTCACCAGTTTGTTGTATCTATTCTTGGACACTTGAGCTCCTCATCTTGGCCACACTCGTTCAGCCGATTTCTCCCATCATAGGTATTTTCCTTCTACGCTTTGCATTGCACAACTTCAGTACTTATCAGGTGCCTCCCCACTGTTCTCACAGCCTTCGGCCCGCATCATGCGCGTTTGTCTCTACGCCGCGCGAGGGACATGGACGCTGCGTGAGGCGCCCACCAGGAGTGCGAGCGGATATACGATCAGAAGGAGCGGCGCCTGGTGCGAGCCAGGCGCGCGGCTGGACATTTCTCAACACTGGCCTTCTGTTTCAGATAGGTATGTTGCTGAACATTGAAAAGGGAGGATGAGATCCGAAGCCTGTGGCATTGCTTCCTGTATCCAGGAACCAAATGAGGCGCTGCTGCCGCGTCCTGGCTCTGCTGCAGCTCCACTCTGAGTACGCAGTGGCAAGGGGAAGTCGAGGTAGTTTCAGTTCGATGACGAGGCATCTGCTGCCCAAGTCCGCAAAGGCCAAAGAGGCCAAAGCATGGCAGAGCCTCCTGGAAAAGGCCAAGGCACGCTGCGACGGTGTGGTCACACGAAGAGCGGCTCTTTCTCTGACAGCGGAAGCGGCATGCGCCCCAAGGAGTCCTTTCGGGTCAGCGCCGGCGAGGCGGCGAAGCCTTTCTGCGAGGCGAAGGGCGGAGGGCGGAGGGATGCGGAGGGCGGGGCCGCCGCCGCAGGGTGCCACAGGGTGCTGCAGCGTTCGAGCGCAGGAGCTGGACCGGGAGCTCCTGGCGGCAGAGCGCGAGGACTGCCAAGAGTGGCCCCGGTACCTCGATGGCTACAAGCCCACGGGCAGCGAGGACGCGCCGAGCGCGAGCAGCAAGAGAGAGCAGCGATCTGTTTTTTTGTTCCCTTCCCGCAGGAGCTGTTGCAGTTCTTGGGCCCGGAGGGCCCGAAGCGAGGCCCGAAGCATGCACCAGAGAGGCTGCGCCTGACCCGAAAGATGTGAGGTTGCTTTGAAGAGTGGAAGGGGATGCTAGAGGGGCCGCCAATCGAGGTGCCAGTCTCCAGTCTCGCCTCTCATGCAAATCTGCGCAGTTTCTGACTCTGCAGGCCAAAGCCCTGGAGCGGCTGCTCTTGGCCCAAGCCAACGAGCAGGCACCGAAAGCGAGCGAGAAAGAGCCCCTTGGTGGGACGGTCGACCTGCGCTCCATCTGTGCTGAAGAAGGGGCTGGGAGGGGGCGCGTCTGAAGGCGCAGAACCTCCGTGAGCTTCATGAAGCGGCCACCTCCATGGACTTCTTCCGTCGCACTGTTGCTGCCCTTGGAGGAACCAAGCCGGAGGCGGGAGAGCTGCAGGCAGCAGTCTCGCAGTCGCGCAGTGCCGTCTTAGGATCGGAGCTGCTCCGTCTGCCTGGAAGAGAATCTGCCGGCGACAGCCTCGAGCAGAGGCTCGGCTCCAGCTTAAGTGCTCTCGCGGTTTGCGGCGAGGCCCAGAAGATGGCCATCACCCCCTGCGCCCACGCCTTCTGCAGGGGGGCCCGGCCCGAGCAGAGACAGACACAACATGGGAAAAGAGCAGCCCAAGAGCAAGTTGGGAGAGTCATGTGAGATTCCAGTGAGGCAGCTCAGCACCTGATGTCTTGACCGAGGCATAAATTGCCTCCGCGAAGCAGTGGAGAAGTTTGGCAGGTGCAGCTTGTGCAGCTTGGTGCACAAAGCGAAGCAGCGCGTTCTTTCATGTCCTTCTATTCTCGGCTTCCCCCACCCATGCTGTAGTGACCATACACCAGAGTATGTCAGAGTCGGTGTTGAAGGCCGTTCGCTGCTTTCAGGTCAACGGAGTCTGTCTTTGCGGGACGTGCAGCCATTGGTTGCAGAGATAGAGGCTGCTGCTGCTCCACCAACTGCTAGTGATGAGTCGGCTGCGACGCCGATGCCTCCCGCGGCACCAGGTGCGCCTGACCAATTGTAAGGACAGCTTTGGCGGCTGGATCCCTTCACAGGTGTGCCACTGGACAAGTACGGCACCAAGCTCGCATCCTTGGCACCGAGCTCAGCCGGTGACGACGTGGTTTTGAAACGTGCTGCTGACGCTTTGCGCGATGTGTTGCGATCTAAGAGAGGCTCGGAAGTTATCCGAGCTCCGTGCGGAGGATTGCAGCGCCAAGGCCAGGTGATGTGGCGAATATGAGACTGTCGGTCTGGACAGCGATTCGAGGTCATCCTTTTCGTGCAATTCGACGACCTAAAGCGCAAGGTCAGCTGTGGCTTGAAAGCCCTGTTCGCCTGCCTTCTGCCATGCTCCCACTGCAATGAGGTGTGCTCGGCATTGACAGAGTTCGGCATTCCCTGCACGATGCTGCAAGGAGGTGTGGGTGTGCTGGGCCCTGAGAGCCTGTCACCACAGCTGATCTAGTGAATTCGGTGATCTCGTAAACAACGTGCGAGGCGTGCCGGGATCATCCGCGACTGGCAAAGCAATCCCCAGTCGCGCACTTTCGTCCTTTTACTCTCCTTGGCGCAGAGTGCCTCAGGCCAGCTGCTCCATGATGCGCTTCAAGTTCCAGATGTCCCTTCCGCGAGGTACGAATTTGACGGCAGCCAGCCACGTGATTTTCTTGCATCCGATGCTGGCGCCCACGGCGGAGAAGGCTGTTGGATACGAGATGCAGGTGCCGATGGGATGAAGCTGTTGAACCTGGTCCTTGCGCATCGGCCGTCACTTTGCTCCGCCAGGCTATCGGCCGAGCCCGGCGCCACGGGCAGCCGCGGGACACGGTGCATGTCTGGCCCGGGGCACAAGCCTGCTTTCGTCGGGCCCCGTGTGTCTCACCGTGGCGCAAAATTCCGGTTTCCAGGCGCTTTGTCACTGCCGACACAGTGGAGCAGACGATCACAGAGGAGCATCAGGCCCCCAGAAACCATTCTCCATCTTGCCGTGCGTGCGCGCGCACGTGGGTGGGTGGGTGGGCGGGTGGGTGGGCGGGTGTGTGTGTGTGTGAGAGAGAGAGCCCTGATCATTCGCTAAGGGTTTCTGAAATACATCTCACCAACATTTTCGAAAGCAGCACCCGTCCAACCAAGCTATGGCAAATCAGTGGAAGCACTTGGGGACGCTCGAGTGTGTACCTGCGATGTACAGACTGAAGTCGTTCAGTACAGGGTAGCGTCACCTCCGTCTCACAGCGGCCTTAGGCTCAAGGTAGCTCGTTTTTTAGGTAGCCTAGGAGCTGCGCAAAGTAAGATGGTGTGGGCCCCATGGCGGGGCGCGCTTTCTGGCCAGCACCAGGGATGAATCTTTTAATGCGGCCACCACCACCACCGCCACCACCACCACCACCACCACCACCACCACCACCACCACCACCACCACCACCACCACCACCACCACCACCACCACCACCACCACAACTACGGGACCTCTGGAGGGTCCGAGGGCTGATCTCAGTCCCGGATTCCCTTCGTGCGGGCCTGGGCCGAACCTGCACTCCGCGGAGCTGAAAGGAGCTGGGAAGGCTGGAAGTCCGTTTTCGAGACTTCATGGGAACGAAGGTGTTCGCAGAGCATCGCGAGCTGTCTGCGGTGGAATTTGCCGAGCGTGCTGTCGCAGGGCACCGAGGCGCAGTTTGCGCCCGACGCCGGAGGACCACGGCATGACGACTCGAGACCGAGTCAGAGGCTGAAGGAAGCAATCCCCGCCAAGCCGACCTAGTGGGTATGGACTTGGGAGGCGTGGGAGCAAAGACTCTTTCGGTGGAGCCTTGGCGAGATTTGGCCAAGCATCAGCCTGAACCTTTGTTGAAGGCAGATGAAGTTGTTAGCTGCCAGGAGGGACTGACAAGGTTGATAGATGCGTCTCTGTCTACAAAGCCTCCCTCAAGGACGTGCTCCGTCGCCAAAGGGGGAGTGAGGCTCTGCAGGCTTCACGGGGCAAAGGAGGAGCGTAGGCCTGAGACCACCAGAACCGCCGACGGGCCGGAGCCCACGACAGCTCCGGCGCCCTCGGAGCCCACTCCTGCTGTCCTGGTTCCTTCGGCGGCCCAGCTTCTTCCTAGTGTCACGGGACGCTTGGTCTCCCATGAGACTACTGAAGAAGCTCTTGAGGGAGCGTCCCGTGATGGTCGGTCAAGGAAAGCTGGCGAGCCAGGTCTCCCTGATACGTTGCGAATCATGAGTCGATTGGCGATGAAACCACGATCAAGGTGTTCTACCAATCCTATCACTCGGTGACGCAGCTGCCGGTTGTGAAAAAGAACACCGCTGCATTCCTCATCAGCCTCAATGCGAATCCCGATAATTCGGTGAACATGCGCCTCGCAGGGATTGCATGAACCTGCTGAGCACAGCAGTTGCTCACCGCGGACGGACGGATGTTCGACCAACGCGGCGAACCCCTCCACAAGAGTGCGCGATGTCGCCGGCTACGTCCACAGCTAAGTTTGAGTCGACAGAAGTTGACAGAACCAAGCCTTTTACCAAACCGCGAGCAGCATCGCATCCGCCAGATAAGGCGCAGAAAACGGTTGACTGGAAGACACAGCTTTGCGAGGCTGGGCCAATGTCGGCTACTGCCGCTCGATGTCGATCGCCTCGGGATCGGAAGGGTCGATTTTTTGACGGACCATCTATGGAATCGACTGTTGGTTCCGAATCTGTGGCGGGCGGATTCTACCGTGTTGATCCATCGATAACAACTGGGTCCATTCAGCGTTGGAGAGTGGCGATATCAATCTCCGAGACGCCCGTGCCCGTGTCTCTCGAGAGCCTGAGGGCAAAGGGAAGGAAAAACCATAAGGAAAAAGCCAAATCTGATAAAGAAAAGGGATAGTCCAAGGGTGAGAAAGGAAAGAGCTCACCGGGGCGCTCCCAGGATAGGACCCTGTTGAAGCCAGTTCAGTCATGTGGTCTGTTAAAGCAAGGGCCTTGTGGCTCGAGCATGAAAGCTTTGGCTGACAGCAGTGCGTGTTGTGGATACCAGCATGTAAAGTCGCTTGACATTTCGCAACTTAGAAGCTCTGCGTAGATCAAACATGTTACTTTCTGGCTTCGCGTGAAAACATTAGGCCGATCGTCTTTGCATGGTCCGTTTGCTGTGACCCCTTCCTTAAAGCTGGATGTCTGCATATCATTCACCTCAAAGTCCTCAAACCGAAGATGAGCAACAACAGGTTATGCATGCCCAACCTACGCTGCGTGTTCTTGAAGGTGAAACAGCAGGTCCTGATTACCAGCTGCCGGAGGAAGCTGTTGAGAACCGTGATGGTCAACAACAGCGAATTCAGGCACAGCAGATAAACGGAGTAGAACGTCCTGCTCCCGTGCAAGGCCAAGGGAGTGCAAGGTGATGCCATGCCTACTGGTAGAGGAAATGTGCAGGGACAAGAGGGTAGTGGAGTTAGCGTCCGAATTCTGAGGTTGCGCATCGCGCATGTGCAAACACCACAGACCTCGTGATCGGCACACCACCACCACCAGCACCACCAACAGAGGCACAGCATACACCGCGGCTCGAGAGCGGCAGTCCCGATGGCACGTTCGGATCAGCACCATGGACCGAGTGAACTTCATGAACTACCTCACAGAGCTACAGAGAGCTTGTGTGAGGGCTTCTATGGTGATATTCCTCAGGAGTCAACAAATCCCTTCAGGCCTTATGGCCCACCTCCACCTCTACCACCGGGTTTACAGGAACGAACAGAGGCAGAGCGAACTGGGTTGTGGTCAGGTTTGGCAAGGGCCGGGCAGGCTATTAGACGGAAAATGACAGGGCAATCTCCAAAGACCTCGCCTACTACAAGAACACCTGGGGACCCCATGGATCAGTCAGAGTCTTCAATCCGTCTATGGCAAGGGCTATGTATGAGTGGACGGCAAGAACTTCTTTGATTAACCCACCGGCTCCACCACCAATGAGGGCCCCGGATCAATCGAGCAATACCAGTTCGATACCTCAGGAGCTGATTATGCAAGAAGTTCGCAATCAAGTGAAAGAAGCTATGAAAGACAAAGAAGCAGAGCTACGAGAGTTGAGGTCCCAGAATCGTGAATTGCAAACGGCTCTCCAAGGTTCCTTGAAGTTGATCGAGGAGCGTAAGAGTGCTGAAGGCGGAGCAGGGCAACACGGTCTTCATGATGGACGTTTGGGAGCGCGAGGCAGTGAACTTCGGGAACAACCTAAACGTGAAGAACAAAGCTCTACGTTGAGACCGCCTACAGAGCAGCACTTGGGAGGTTCTGGGGCATCGGGTGGGAATCTTCTCGGCCAAGGTCATCGGAGGATGACGGCGGAGCACTCAAGGAACACTTCTGCAAGAGTGAGCAGTGGAAGAGGATTCAACATGAATATGAACTTCCAATTGTGTGTACCGTGGCAAAGGAAACGGGCAACAACTACTTGATGGTGACGAACCTCAACCTTGAGAATGACCTCGGGGGTACGTCGAAAGGGGTGTCGTCCAGTCAAGCTTGGCCTGATTCTGTGTGCTAGAGGGTGATCCAAGCTATCCAAGATTGGAGGCGGTCGTTCCATAGTTGGATGCTCAAGAAGTATGATGTCCCGCTGAGCGAGATGAAGGAGGCGGAAAAGAAAAAGTGGATCAGGCACATCAAAAACGGTCATCTGCCGTTTGAGAAACGGTGCAGAACTTGCATAGAAACGTGAGCCACAGGACGAGCCCATCGGCGCGTAGTGGCTCCGTCATGCTATGTTTTGTCACTGGACCTTTGTGGGCCATTCAGAGTGCGAGGGGAGTATGCAGGCTCGCCGGTACGCCTTGATCGGAGCTTACCTGATGCCGAAGCTTAGTGGTGCCAAGGACGAGCCAATCCCGGAGTACACCCCGGAAGAGGAGGAGAGTCGGAAGAAAAGTGCAACAAGTTGCTTAGCGGTGTTGGGGAACTACCAGAGTACCAAGTTCTTAACTGCGCGATTCCGCTGAAGACAAGGTTGGCATCAGAAGTGGATATGGCGGTGAAGTCTTTGTACCTGCAGTTGCGAGCCGAAGGACTTCCGGTTACAAGAGTGCAAAGTGACAGGGCAAGAGAGCTGCGTGGGAGTGCGTTGAGATCCTGGCTGATATCGCGAGATGTTCTTCCAACTTGCGGGGAAAGTCAAGTTCCGCAAACCAATGGAAGGGCGGAGGCAGCGGTGAAGAGAGCCAAAACCCGAGCCAAAAGAAGGACCATGGCATTGCTCATGGCATCGGACTCCCTCGGGTCACATATCACCCAAGAGCTACCCACCTCCTCTATGGCAACGCAGTCAAGCTGCGGGAGATGGGTTTTCCGTTGGTGCCGGGTGTGGCGGAAAAGAAGGAGAGTGCATTGCTCAGCCACAAGTCTGAGAACGATGAGGAGAAGTTGCAGAGTTCCTTGACTAGCTTGAATGAAGCTCACCAACAGTTGCTTGAGGACATGGAAGAACGAGCAGCCGCTTTGACGTTGCTTCTTGAGGAGGAGCAGGCGTTGGCTGATGATCTACAAGAAGCAAGTGATCATGTGCTAGACGAGGCCAAAAGGATTGCCGAGACCATTCACAACATGATCCATGGTATGGGCAAGGAGTTGGAGGGCTTGGAGAAGAAGGGCAAGGAAGCTTGTTTGAAGGCGGCGGCTGTTCATCAGGAACCCGACTATGAGGCTGTGATCGACAACCTACAAGGAGATCTACAAGTGGTTCACACAGTACCTCTAGAGCAAGTGCGTCCTGTTGCTGAGCGCTGGGATGCTGCAATCAAAAAAAAGCTGGGCAGTTTGTTTGGATCCGGAACTTCGCGAAGGCTCTCGAGTCAAGAGGCGGCTGACTTGCAACGACAAGGGAAATTGAGACTTGTGCCTAGCAAAGGGGTGCATACTTTGAAACCTCCAGACGTTGCAGGAAACCGGCTTCGAAGGCATTATCGTTTAGTTCTTTGCGGCAACCATGCAGTACGTGAAGAAGGATATGGTTCGTTGTACGCGGGTGGAGCATCCATTGAGACATTCAGAGCGGCTCTTTGCTACGGGGCTGCAAGGCCCTGGAGAGGAGCATCCAGTGACATATCATCAGCCTTTCTTCTGGCTGAGTGGCCAGAAGGTTTGTCTCAATATGCAGTACAACCGCCAAGGTTCTTGGTGGAAAGAGGCTACGCTTCACCAACAGAGGTGTGGCTAGTGCAGAGACCACTATACGGTCTGAGGGAATCTCCGTCGATATGGTCAGCCTGCAGAACACGGAGATTGACTACAGCGAAGATCCCGTACAAGGAAGGACACTTGGAAATGAAGGCCTCAGAAGTTGACAAGGAAGTTTGGATGGTCTATCATGTTGAGAAGGAGAAGAAGACTTTGGTGGCCTTATTGGTTGCTTACGTCGACTACATTCGTGACCTGTTGAGGTCGCATGAAATGACAGAGGCTACCCCAACACAGTTGCCATGCCCAAAGGAATGGGTTGCCGAGGACGTTGATGGCTACGTGGAAGAGTTCAATGAAGACGATTTACGGATGGGCCAGAGACTGGTGGGCGAACTGTTATGGTTAACAATGCGAAGCAGGCCTGATTTGCAGTTCGTTGTGGGACACATGTCACAGTGGGTTTCCAGGCATCCGAAAAGAGTGACGCGCATCGCCAAGCGAGTGTTGGCCTACTTGTCGGCAACGACGCAGATGAAGCTCGTGATCGGTGACTACAAGAAGGAAGCACCGGCAAGCAGCAGCACGACAACAAGCAACACACCACACACCGCGCGCACAGACAACACGTGCACAGGTGATAATGGTATGAATGGTTAAGGGTTATAGCCTATTCGGACGCTAGCCGCTAGCTTTGCTCCCACTGGTTCCAGATCCAATGGGGCGGCGCTGGCAACGCTGAATGATAGCCCTATTGCTTGGAAGGCGACTCGCCAAACCATGGTTACATTGTCAACAATGGAGTCAGAACTTCTGGAGGCAACTCAGACTGCTGTTTTGATTGAAGGAATTGCTTGCTTGATCGATGAGTTCTGCAACCGACGAGTGGACCGAGTACTTCGAGTGGATAATGCAGCAGCTACGGCTGTGCTGGAAGGAGGACCGGGCTCATGGAGGACCCGGCACTTACGGCGACGGGTGCGAAGCGCATATGTTCTACGACAGGTTGAGCTGGGACTTCTGCAGATTGAGTTTGTGGAGGGACGCAAGCAGCTGGCTGATCTGGGAACTAAGGCGCACCCTAAAGTACGGCTTTGGGAACTTCTGGAGACGTGGGGCTTTGAGTATCTACCTGATGAGGCCACGCAATCAAGGCTTGTGAAGACGATTATGCTGTGTTTGCTGACGTTGGCGCTAAAGTCAGTTCCTGTGGCAGAGGCGGCAGAGAAGGAGCCGTTGAATCTGGCAGGAGTTGATGACCTGGTGTTGGTAGTAGCGGTTTGTTGTCTGGGAGCAGTAGCCATCCGGGAGATGGTAAAGTGGTGTGGTCATTGCATGTGGAATCGTGCAATAAAAGGAAAGAAGGCTCAAAGGCTACAGCGTATGAGGGACCTAGCCAAAGCGGCGGTGGAGACTGAATTGGGTCGCGCCTGGGATGAGCCACATGATGTTGGAGGACAAACACCTCAAGCGAGAGTTGAAGGAGCTATGCAGGGAGCGATGACAAGGGCGCTGGACACGGCTCCATTGCTACGACGATCAATGTCTTCGACTACACGTAGTCGCTACTGTTCGATGATCCGGATCGCTATCTGGAGATGCTACGTCGGGAGCTGCAGACCGACAAGGCTATCAGCCAGGCAGGCGGCATGCCGCTGAATATCCGCTATGCCAAGGGCACACCGATAGCGTGTGCGCTAAAGGGGCGGGCCCGGCCGCCCCCACTAGCACATGCCAACAGCTTGCCGAAGGGCAAGAGCTATTACTACCTTGAGCTATCGTGGTCCAGTGTCGACCGCGATCTCTGGCCGCTAGGGTCCTGGGACCGACGCTATGAGACGGGGAAGGGTAAGGGCCCGAACTTGGCCCGAACCCCCGCTACGGCAAGGGCGCCGACGGCGCGCTAGTGCAGGCTGCTATCCACCCAGCTGCTATACGCAGTTCCAGCCGGGACGCTGCCGCTACTCCCTGGCGCACTGGGACGCTAACGCCGCTATTTTTCGTTGTGCCACAACCTGCGAGTTGTGCGGGCTACACGCCTGTAACAGGCGCATGTGGTTCAAGGTAGATGACCACGCTACGCATTGTTGCGACGGCTGCAAGAAGTGGTGCAAGGGCGAGGACTTCGGCGGCCGCTAAACACAGGGCCTGCCCTCAGGTCACGCTATGCACAGCTTCCGCACGCGGCTAACTTTTGCAGCGCCTTCTGCCGCCGACCGCTAGCCGCAGGAAAAGTTTGGGCTGGCAGCGCTACAGTTCCATGTGCACCGCCGTTCGCCACACACATGTCTGCAGCCAGACAGAAGGGGAGAGCTAGAGAGCGAGTGTGTTGGGCAGGGGGGGGGTCCGGGGTATGATGGACACTTGGGGGCTATGCGACAGCAGTCGCTGTACTGTGCTTATTGAAACGCAACAAAAACACGCGTCAAATAGACGCTGAAATTTTCCATGTCTGTTGCGCTCAGTGCACATGCAACGCAACAGACATGGAAAGGCCTGCAATATCGAAATCATGAAATATGCTGGAGTGGCGCTGGGGCGCTGGAGCGGCGCTGGGGTGCTGGGGCGCTGGAGCGGCGAGCGGCGCTGGGGTGCTGGGGCGCTGGGGCGCTGGAGCGGCGAGCGGCGCTGGGGCGCTGGAGCGCTGGGGCGCTGGGGCGCTGGGGCGCTGGAGCGGCGAGCGGCGCTGGGGCGCTGGAGCGCTGGGGCGCTGGAGCGCTGGGGCGCTGGAGCGCTGGGGGCTGGAGCGCTGGGGCGCTGGAGCGCTGGGGCGCTGGAGCACTGGGGCGCTGGGGCGCTGGGGCGCTGGGGCGCTGGAGCGGCGTGGAGGGGCGCTGGGGCGCTGGGGCGCTGGGGCGCTGGAGCGCTGGGGCGCTGGGGCGCTGGGCCGCTGGGGCGCTGGAGCGGCGTGGAGGGGCGCTGGGGCGCTGGAGCGCTGGGGCGCTGGGGCGCTGGGGCGCTGGGGCGCTGGGGCGCTGGAGCGGCGTGGAGGGGCGTGGAGGGGCGCACATACATACATACATACATACATACATACATATTCTTCAGGATTTCTTAAGATAAGTTCTGCGACATTTACCCCCGCGCCCTTCATACCCTGCCGCTGTGCCATTCAAACTTCGGGTGCGGCCTGCTGCCTCATCCTTTTCTACGCTTGATTTCACACCATCACTAAGCAGAGTGAAGCCACCAGATGATGAGTTTAGGTAGTTTGGATATTCAGGACCTACGGCATAGTACAATTTAAAGCGTATGAGGAAGCTTCTGCTTTTGTTGATAGTTTAGAGTTTGGGGTTCTCACAAATCCATTTTGGCGTCCGCATGTTTTCTTCCTCATCCAGATGCACATCGCATGTCGTGGCCTATGCCAGTTGGATCATACCCCAAGCAACTCAAAAACTTAATCCTGAGGCAATCCTTTCCCCTAAACCCCGGACCCTCGACCGCACGTCTCTAAAATCCAACCCTGACAGTATGCTTACACTCCACTCTCAGCGGTCGGTTTCTGCAGCACCACAAACGACACACGATCAGACCGAAGATAAATGCATAGGAACAGATTTGTTTTATCGTTTCCGTCTAAGTCTAGTTTCATCAAAGCCTAGATGCTTGGCACTAAATTGGAAACCCCAAGGTCTAAACCAAAAAAACCCACCATGTCCCAGAGCCTCAGCTAACAAGGCCGAACGGCTTGGAGCTTCAGGGCTTTCGGGCTGTATGGTTTCGGATGTGGACGTACTGTCGGGTTTAAGATTTCGGGATCTGGGCCTGCTTAGGCATTGACGCTTCTCTGCACGCTGCAGAGAGCATTGGTTAGGTTTCCAAGACCCTCAGACCCAAAACGTGAACCCTAGACACAACAAGTTCATGACTCCAAACTCTTGAGCCTTAAACCCGGAAGCCACAAATCTACATCAACGACCTCATCATGGTCGCTGGGGTTTAAGATGTCTTGTTCCAGTTCCTCAGGGTTTAAGGGCGTCGGGGCCTTAAACCCTAAACTCTAAACCCTAAACTATAGTAATTTAGACCTTAATGTCAGTGTGGGCACTTCCCCCAATAAGCAAAACTGAAAAGATATCCCCCAATAAGCAAAACTGAAAAGATATCCCCCAATAAGCAAGGAATCCCCCAATAAGCAAAACTGAAAAGATATCCTTCGGATCCAAGATGCTTGGGGATCAAGTTGCTAGGGTTAATAGGCTTTGGAATTGGGACATCGGGCCTGTGGTTTAGGATCCCGGGTGTTGGGTGTCTTGCGCCCAACTGGCAAAGCCAATCGCGAAAGACTTGCAAAACAAATTCAACGGGACAGACCCGGTGCGTCGCTGGCAGCCATCGAGTTTGGTGCTTTGGGGTTCATGGCATTCAGAGCTGCACGGCTTCGGGATGCCAGGGCTTGCGCTGCTTCGGGATTCGGATCCCATATGTTTCGTATTTCATGCCGATGGTTTAAAGTTAGGATTTGGACTTTAGGATTTCGTGCCCACGCTTGAGTTTTTAGGATTGAAGGGTTTGGGTCTTGACTGTCTTGCACCTCACCCGCAGAGCCAATCGAAAAAGACTCGAAAAACAAATTCTGTGAAACAGCGCTGGTGCGTCGCTGGCCGGCAGACAATAAGAGTCTTGGTTTGGGTTCGGGGACAATAGGACGTAGTTTCAGGTCAGGATGTACAGACCGAGGCTGTGCTCTGTGATGCTTGCCACGCACACCAGCTGCCGTGAGTAGCTGGGCCAAGATACCCTGCACCTCAGGATTGATCATCGGGCACCTGGGCAAGGAAGATTCAAACCACATCTCCAGATCCCTCGCAAGTATGATGTGGCTGCCCTTGCCCGAGCTATGTCGACAGGATCGTAAATCAACTTCGATCGCTTATATAGATTTTGGTTCGAAGCGATTGCATTCCAGAGTTTCAACACATACACTCGCGGAGTTTGTAGGAACACCAGTCAGCAAGGGTGTACTTGAAGCCAACCGACGGGCAGAAGGACCGAAGCCAAACTAATGCAGTCACGCGCGAACCGACACGTGCATGTTCCAACAAATACGCGGGCACTCTCTCCGAAGGACCACATACATGTATCTGAGCTGTTTTTTATTCGAGTTAAATCCAAAGGACGCAAAAGAAAACCCTTCCACAACATCTGCCGCAGCCTTCCGCGCCTCGACGCGTTGGCCATTTCTGAATGTCACCGTGTTCTTCCCTTCCGCGTGCCCTTCCGCGGACCGTTTTGACAAGCGAACCCTTCCGCAAGAGCATAAGCTACACGTGCGCGTTATGCTAGATCTACAATATGTCTGCCAGCACGTGCGCACCGCGTGTACTACATGCACGTGTACGATAGTAGTAGTAGTAGTAATTAGTAGTAGTAGTAGTAGTAGTAGTAGTAGTAGTAGTAGTAGTAGTAGTAGTAGTAGTAGTAGTAGTAGTAGTAGTAGTAGTAGTAGTAGTAGTAATAGTAGTAGTAGTAGTAAAAGTAGTAGTAGTAGTAGTAGTAGTAGTAGTAGTAGTAGTAGTAGTAGTAGTAGTAGTAGTAGTAGTAGTAGTAGTAGTAGTAGTAGTAGGTAGTCGTGGTAGTAGGAGTAGCAGTAGCAGCCGCAGCATTAGCAGTAGCAGCTAATTCATCGTAATTTCAACCGCGCCCGGACGGTGAGGGGGGTACATGCAGGAAACAGGCCCGTCCGCTTCCCCCCCTCCCGTTAGCTCCCCACGGGCCCTCTCACCTCGTGCTCGGCCTCGAACAGCGGTTGAAATGGTGTGTATATATATA
Organism: Symbiodinium sp. CCMP2592; assembly: GCA_905221615.1. Taxonomy (NCBI): domain Eukaryota; class Dinophyceae; order Suessiales; family Symbiodiniaceae; genus Symbiodinium; species Symbiodinium sp. CCMP2592. The sequence goes on from CAJNDT010005922.1 coordinate 363,826, forward strand.
TATATATACATATATATATAGCTATTAGAAAGTACAGAGGCAATGGAAATGACAGCAGCAGCCGCAGCAGTAGTAGCAGTAGCAGTAGCAGTAGCAGTAGCAGTAGCAGTAGCAGTAGCAGTAGCAGTAGCAGTAGCAGTAGCAGCAGCAGCAGCAGCAGTAGGAGCAGTAGGAGCAGTAGCACTAGCAGTAGCAGTAGCAGTCGTAGCAGTAGCAGCAGCAGCAGCAGCAGCAGTAGCAGTATTTGCTAACGGATCGTTAACTGTCGTGCGTTTTCGTGCATTTCTGAGGCTTCGGACTTGTCTTCAGGAGGGGGGTGGGGTGGGGGGTTGGAGGGGGGCTAATAACGTCCCTGCTGCGTGAGCCCTCAATGAATACGAATTCCCAATGGTTTCCTCATCCTGATTCCAATCTATTCTATCTTCTGCTCAACTCAGATGAATCTCTCAAATCTGACGAAGTTGATCCGATGCAATTTTCGCGAAAAAACTCCGCCAATCCTTCTCATTCAGTACAAATTCCCGAGGTTTTCAGCCTGATTCCAATCTATCCTATCTTCTGCCCAACTCAGATGAATCTCTCAAATCTGACGAAGTTGTTCCGATGCGTTTTCCTCCGATAGGCACATCTCACGAAGATGATCCGAGGCCATTTTCGCCAAAAAAATCCACCAATCCTCCTCAATCAATACAAATTCCCGATGTTTTCAGCCTGATTCCAATCTATCCTATCTTCTGCTCAACTCAGATGAATCTCTCAAATCTGACGAAGTTGATCCGATGCGTTTTCCTCCGATAGGCACATCTCACGAAGATGATCCGATGCAATTTTCGCGAAAAAGAATCCACCAATCCTCCTCAATCAATACAAATTCCCGATGTTTTCAGCCTGATTCCAATCTATCCTATCTTCTGCTCAACTCAGATGAATCTCTCAAATCTGACGAAGTTGATCCGATGCGTTTTCCTCCGATAGGCACATCTCACGAAGATGATCCGATGCAATTTTCGCGAGAAAAATCCATCAATCCTCCTCAAGGCTGCCAAACCACGTCTGCTGCTTTCACTTTGGGACAGAATGAGGCCAAGCCTCCAAACCACGTCTGCTGCTTTCACTTGGGGCTCGCACCTCAAAACCACGTCTGCAGCCTTCACCTAAAGGCCAGACCCTCGAAATCACGTCTGCTGTCTTCACTTTGGTGCCAGACACTCTAAATAATGCCTGCTGCTTTCATTTTAGGATCAGACACATGCCGAGCGTTCCAGGTCTTTCTGACACTGCGATTGCACGGTATGCTTTGTCTATCACTCGGAATGCAGCACACGCTTCCACAGCTCGTAAGAAACTCCAGCCCGCTTCGCCTCATCACAGGTGGGCTGAACCCTTCGAAGCCATGCCTCTTTCCGGCGCACATCTGTGCAGCTGCTCCCGTTGCCAGCTCGCTGCTGGCCGCCTCTCCGTCCACAATCTGCTCGAATGCTGCCCATTTGCCCCACGCGGCGCTTGCGACGGATTGGTCGTCGAGCCGGCTCTGCATTTCCAGACCATGCCCGACGCCACCCTGCTTGCCCACCAGGAGAACCTTGCATCGTCAGCAGTGAACTCCCAAGCTGCGCTTGCGTCACGATTTGAGGATCCAAGTAGAAAGCGGTCTTGACATAGTGCAGCTCCACCGCCGCCAAGGCGCCATCGGCGACCAAGTGTTTTTGCTGCAATGCATGGAGCATCTTCTGCGCAGCCGCCTCTGTTTTGAGAATGTAGCTGTGGCTTTGATACACCCTTTCCGCATACCGGAGACCCAGATGTGCAGCACCCGGTAGCTTCGCATGCCTGGTCTTCCGCGCCCACAGGGTTTGCGGCTCACCTCCCAGCAACAAAAGTTGCCAACTTGGACAGCGCTCCTCAAGAAAAGCCAATGCAGCGTTCACACGCTTTCTAGCGTCCGTTGCTGTCCATCCCTGCCCCAGTGCAGCGTCGTCTTCTAACACCATCACGGCCTTGGCGCCGCCCCGCAAAAGCTTCAGGGCCTGCTGCACCGCAACAACATGTGATTGAGCACATGCGTACACTGCAAACACATTCAACAGCTTCTTGCGGTACAGCTCTTGCATCTTCGTGCTGAGGCGAATGTGCCCAACTTTGCGGTGTTTCTCCGGGGAGTCCCAACTCAACCGATACAGGGACTTCACCAGCTTCACTCTTGAATTTGACATCTCCAAGGTCCGGCCATCCACAGCTCTCACGAACTGGCCCTTCACATGCAGCTGTTTGCATAACGTCCGCACACTACGCTTTCGCGTGTGGGCATCCCGTAAACTTATGATTCGGGCAGGTATCTGCCGCAAAAGCACCATGGTGGGCCGCCAAGAAACTACAAAAGGCCTGCGAACCAAGTTTTGGAAAGGAAGGCACACCAAGACATCGCGACAATGATACGCAAGGAGCGACAGACCAGGTGCTGTTCTGCAACTTCTTCCACAAATCATCGGCTGTCCGGGTTTTGTTTTACGTCCATTTGTTTCTCTAAACGGAGACCGACCACGCAATCGAGCATTGCACGCGACGACGTGCTCACCTACGTTGCCTTCCACGCGTGCGTGCTTGGAGACTGGGCGGATTTAGTATGAGTGCGTAAATAAGTAGGTAGGAAGTGGCCAGAGAAATACCCTTGATAGAATCTGACTTGGGATCGGCCTACCTCATAAATCCACTTACTAGTTACTGGTCCCGCGACTCTCCAAGTATGCCCTTCATGTCACATCACAAGGAAGGTAACTTAGATCAAGAGCTTAGCTTCCGACTCAGTCAGATGGAGGGTGCCAAATAGAACCGTGCATGTACCTGGCCACATGGCAGCCACCACTTGCAGTCAGGTCTGGATCATCGCGGCAGCATGTTCAGATTCGGGGCTTTTGAAGCGTGAGTTTCCCATCGCCACATAAAAAAAAAAACAAATCTAGCCTTATCTTGCAAACTGCGACGACTGGGACCGAGTCTGGCAAAATACTTTACCTTCAAGTTGCAGTTGACTGTAAAGTGCCTGCCCTTACTTACATCTCACGGACATCACAACTGAACGTTGCTTCACTTGGACAGCCAGATCTTCAGCCATAACTGTGGATCTCGGGGAATACACGGGTCCGTTATATATATATATATGAAGGAGTTGAAGCATGGAGTCATGCGACTATTCTGAAGACACGAGATAAAGAGAGCATGCATGTATCGGAAAGGCAGGACAGTGTCAGCGGCTTGGCGGACCAAATCGGGTCCAAGACTAACCCGCAGGTTCTTCAGACTGCTGCAGCTATGTAATGTATGCACGTCTGTGTGTATCCATGTTTCATTCAAAGTTGCGCCGACCTGGACTCCAGTACGTAAACTGAAACACTTGCGATTTCTCAACTCTGACACCGCCACACCAGACTGATCCGCCTCCCTCGGAGGGATCAGGATGGCCGGCTTTCCCGCCTGTTGGGCTTTTGAGGACACATTTGCCTGAAGCACATGCGACTCGGGGCAAAGGGTCTGTGCGGAGACACTGCTACACTTCCCGGGCGATCTTCTTAAACACTGGAAGCTTCTCAAGTTTCTGCTCCCTCTGTTGCACGGGTGCTACACTGTGAAGTTTCACAAAAGGGGTCTGTAATCGAACTTCGGGAATTAAGGACTTGAACTGCGCCGAATCGGTTTTCGAAATGCGTTCTGTCATTTCAATCCGTTGATAACATTTCAAGTCCAAACAAGGCGAAATCTGCACGTGATTTCTCAGCATTCTGGGTTCCAGGTGTGAGGTGACAAAAGGGGGGGCCGAGGGAATTAAGGTTTTGAAACGGGAATTATAATGTTTTCGGTGTTGAAATCTGTCAAAGCGAGTTTAGCTTTTTTCTATTTATTGGTTTTTTCTGACATTGTGCGTCTGCGCACTGAAAACAAGCCTTTGTGTCAAATATTGCGCTCTGTTCTGCTATTTAGGTGCAAATTTCAGGGGTAAATATAACTATCACTTGAGGAAACTTGGATGCCGGCTGCCAGCTCTTGCATGTGTGTGTGTGTGTGTTCGTGTTTTTGTGTTTCCCGGCCTGACCACAGATAAGCTTGCGCTATGCAGAGGCTAGGGAGGGTCCACCCGCAGTATGGCCGGTTTCTTGTGTCAACGTTTGTCCTCTTGATTGACACCTCGCCGTCGGCACAAGCACACTCGGGGGTCATGGGGGTTTAAAGTCTTAGCTCTTTAAGTGTTTAAGGGCCACGGCGTAGGATCAAGCGGCTCAAGGTATAGGTAGGGCTCAAACGCTTAAGTGTCAAGCTTTACGGGATTCGTTGCTTAAGGCCATCGTTGTGCCGTCTACGTACCGCCTGCATGTGACATGTTGCAAGTGATAGGCAAAATAGGGGAGTCAGCATTATAAGGGCTTAGGCTTAAGAGTTTCGGAAAGTGTTGGGTTTGAGGGCTCCGGCTCAGGGTCATGTCCGAATCCCCGGCCCAGGCTGCAATTTCGACATCGTCAGACTGTCTGCAGACCGTCAAAAAGCGCATGCTATTGCTTGCTGCACGTTTCAGTGCAGCGCTACCGCAAAAGGGCAGGGAGGGGGGGAGGGCTGTGCGGTGGATGCCTGTCCCCATAGGGAAAAATGGCAAGAGCTACCGCAGGGGGTTGCCAGCATCTATTTCTTGTTGTTTAAAGGATACCCCTCTCTGCCCCCCAACCTGCGGCAGCTCTCACCATCCCCAAGCTTTGCCCACCCACCCACCAAACGCAGCGTCTATTGTTAGTCTCCCCGCCCACCCCCCTTTCCATCCCCCGCAGCTCGCGATTTTGTAAGTTCAAAATAAGAGTTCATAGTATTTATCTGAACCAGCCAGGGGTAAGATTCATTCAGTATATATCTGCGCGCCGCAGGCGGAAAATTTTTTCGTTGGGACAACACAACCAGCCAGGGGTAAGATTAATTCAGTCTTTATCTGTGCGCCGCAGGCGGAAAATTTTTTTCGTTGGGACAACACAACCAGCCAGGGGTAAGATTAACTCACAATTGGAGTCAAAATCCTTAATTCCCTGGTCCAAACCCTTAATTCCCGCTCAAAAACCTTAATTCCCGGTTCAGAAATTTACTTCCTCGGTCCAAACCCTTAATTCCCGGTTCAAAACCTTAATTCCCGGTTCAAAACCTTAATTCTCGGTTCAAAACCTTAATTCCCGCTTCAAACCCTTAATTCCCGGTTCAAAACCTTAATTCCCGGTTCAAAACCTTAATTCCCGGTTCAAAACCTTAATTCCCCGTCAAAACCCTTAATTCCCCGGGCCGCGGGAATTAAGGTTTGGGATGTTTCCTGGTTGCAACTTTTGGCTTGGATTCCACTCAAAATCAGCTTTTTTTGATTTTGCGATCAAAAAAATCATTGTTTTTTTGGATCATAAAATCAAAAAAAGCTGATTTTGAGTGGAATCCAAGCCAAAAGTTGCAACCAGGAAACATCCCAAACCTTAATTCCCGCGGCCCGGTTTTGAACCGGGAATTAAGGTTTTGAACCGGGAATTAAGGTTTTGAACCGGGAATTAAGGGTTTGAAGCGGGAATTAAGGTTTTGAACCGAGAATTAAGGTTTTGAACCGGGAATTAAGGTTTTGAACCGGGAATTAAGGTTTTGAACCGGGAATTAAGGATTTTGAGCGGGAATTAAGGGTTTGGACCGAGGAAGTAAATTTCTGAACCGGGAATTAAGGTTTTTGAGCGGGAATTAAGGGTTTGGACCAGGGAATTAAGGATTTTGACTCCAATTGTGAGTTAATCTTACCCCTGGCTGGTTGTGTTGTCCCAACGAAAAAAATTTTCCGCCTGCGGCGCACAGATAAAGACTGAATTAATCTTACCCCTGGCTGGTTGTGTTGTCCCAACGAAAAATTTTTCCGCGTGCGGCGCGCAGATAAATATTGAATTAATCTTACCCCTGGCTGGTTGTGTTGTCCCAACGAAAAAATTTTCCGCATGCGGCGCGCAGATAAATATTGAATTAATCTTACCCCTGGCTGGTTGTGTTGTCCCAACGAAAATTTTTTCCGCCTGCGGCGAGCAGATAAATACTATGAACTATTATGTTGAACTTACAAAATCGCGAGCTGCGGGGGATGGAAACGGGGGTGGGCGGGGAGACTAAAAATAGACGCTGCGTTTGGTGGGTGGGTGGGCAAAGCTTGGGGATGGTGAGAGCTGCCGCAGGTTGGGGGGCAGAGAGGGGTATCCTTTAAACAACAAGAAATAGATACTGGCAACCCCCTGCGGTAATTAGCTCTCGCCATTTTTCCCTATGGGGACAGGCATCCACCGCACAGCCCTCCCCCCCCTCCCTGCCCTTTTGCGGTAGCGCTGCACTGAAACGTGCAGCAAGCAATAGCATGCGCTTTTTGACGGTCTGCAGACAGTCTGACGATGTCGAAATTGCAGCCTGGGCCGGGGATTCGGACATGACCCTGAGCCCTCAAACCCAACACTTTCCGAAACTCTTAAGCCTAAGCCCTTAAATGCTGACTCCCCTAATTTGCTTATCACTATGCAACATGTCACATGCAGACGGTACGTAGACGGCACAACGATGGCCTTAAGCAACGAATCCCGTAAAAGCTTGACACTTAAGCATTTGAGCCCTACTTATACCTTGAGCCGCTTGATCCTACGCCGTGGCCCTTAAACACTTAAAGAGGTAAGACTTTAAACCCCCATGACCACCGAGCGTGCTTGTGCCGACGGCGAGGTATCAAGCAAGAGGACACACGTTGACACAAGAAACCGGCCATACTGCGGGGGGACCCTGCCTAGCCTCTGCATAGCGCAAGCTTATCTGTGGTCAGGCCGGGAAACACAAAAACACGAACACACACACACATGCAAGAGCTGGTATCGAAGTTTCCTCAAGTGATAGTTATATTTACCCCTGAAATTTGCACCTAAATAGCAGAACAGAGCGCAATATTTGACACAAAGGCTTGTTTTCAGTGCGCAGACGCACAATGTCAGAAAAACCCAATAAATAGAACAAAAGCTAAACTCGCTTTGACAGATTTTAACACCGAAAACATTATAATTCCCGTTTCAATACCTTAATTCCCTCGGCCCCCCCCTTTTGTGAAACCTCACATGCTACACCCACCAACACTAAACCTGTACGGCTTCGAATCGCAACACTGCCAGGGACCTGTCACCACACGGAGCTTCTTGCGGGGAATGCGCATCAGAGCACCGTTTCTCCTGCCAACGATGTTCCGAAGCGGCTTCTCTTGATTTCTTCCCAACGTGCACTACACTGTTTCAATATGAAGTATGGAATCCGCGGGAGACAAAAGAAGCAAGATCTGCCTTCGCTATTCCCTCTCCTCCAGGGCCAAACTCGGCAAACGACCGAATCTGTCTGTTGGCTCACCAAACTATGTGGATCACTGCAATCCTGCTCATCCCCCAATAAGCAGAGCCATCGCCAGTCCTAGCCGCTTCTTACACAAAAAACCTGCAATCACACTCTTACACTCTGCGATGATTTTGACCATCCCGGACAAGAACCTCAACCATCAACAAGCCTCCTCGCCTCTTACGTTTGTCCCGCTTGTCCCTTCCACGTTCCAGCATCCCCCAAGAAGCAGCGACATCCCGAATCCTGCTTTTCCCTGACAGGAAACCCAAGAACCCCCAATAAGCAAGGCTATCCCCAAGCCTCCCGGTCTCGTACTCCTGTCTCAATTCCGCAAGCACAATATTGTACGATCTTACACCCCGATTAAGCAGGGCCAGCGACGACCCTCTTCGCCTCCGGCGACTCTTGTGTTTGTCCCACAATCGCTGGCTTACCCATATTACCACGATTCCGCTATCCCCCAATAAGCAGAGACATCCTTGATCGTGCTCGTCTATGTCTGCCCTAACATGGGTGACCTCTCACGCTTGCCCCACAATCCCTGTCGTTCTAGGAGCCTTGCCAAACCTTTCCCCCAGGGCCTCCACACATAGTGGGAATCTCAAGATCCGCACGCATGATCTGATTCAGCAGACAGGTCCTGCTGGCAACGATGTTTTTCAGTTACACCGTTCGGCGCACATTTCACGTCCACAACCAACGGTCCTGCCCACGCCGATGCCGCGTCACCTTGTGCTGGCTCTTGGCACACCTGGGCACTGCGTCACTGCTTAAGGAAAACAACTAATTGCCAGCTTTGCGCTTACAACACCTCAAAAACAATCCTGTCCTCTTCCACTGCCACGCTGCAACCAAGTGTCTTTTTCTTCGTGAACACGGTGCGCTTCCGAGGACCCTTGCTGGGAGCTGGAATCTGACGAGCGCGTCGCTTCTCCTCTCGAATGGCTGTCTCCGCTTGCCAACGCTTGCTTTGTGTAGCAGCCATCACTGCCCTTTGCGCAACCTTGTCTAAGTCAAGCTGATGAACGGGGCGACGCAGCTCAGAGCGGCTGCCGATGGAGGACATCTCTCCCGCGTCAAACGCTGGAATGACACCCTGCCCTTGCGCCATCGTCCCTACCAACACACTGAGGATTTCCGCTTCCGATCGTTGCGCCACCGTAGGATAATACGCTGCCGCGTGATGCGCCAATAACTTTGCCAGAGCGAAAGCACTCAGGTGAAGCGCTGCTTGTTCTCGGTGTTGTTGCACGACAGCCTCCTCCGCAGCTTTCAGCTGAAAATGAAGTGCCTCGTTCGCACATGTGCCGCAGCTGAGGAGATCATACTCTTTGGCAGGAAGCATTGCGCGAAGCTTGTGTCGAATGATGGAGCCATTCAGCAAGTATCGGTAGTGCTTGTATGAGCTTCCTGCCGCAAGTACCTGTTCCACCGTACGACCTTTCTGGTCGCGACGCTTCATCTCCGTGGCATACTTCTCACGAACTGCTCGCAGATCCTGCGCAACAACCACGATGCATCCACCTACGTCTACATCCTACTAACTTGTACTATAGGCGGTGTCAGTCAACGCAGCACACACTTCGAACAACTGGCGCTTATGTACTTCCGCAGGTCCTGAACATAATCCGCATGATCCTGGTAAGGTGTGGAAAGGTATGTCTCGGACGTCACCTCCTCCCAATCGCGGGCCGTTGAACCTTCCCACGCAACCGAAGTTTGACTCCCACTGTTTCCATGGTACAGCTCGGCCTCGACCGGATGTTTGAACTTACCTTGGAGGCGAAGCAGGAATGACGACATGGACGATCTGCGTTCTCCATAGCAGCCTTCTACACGTAGCACTAGATGGAGAGCATCCTCGGCCACGGCACGGAGCTCAGGCAATACATCTGTTGCGCCCTCAACGGCCTCAGGACTATCGGAAAAGACATACAGGACCGACTGCCGCGCCGACAAAGGAAGCACATCTGCTACGGCCGCACGGAAGCACGTGCTTCCCTCCGTGTGCTGCAGGCTCAGCCCTGCAAGACCACCACTGCGTCCTAAGATTGTGTGCAGAGCGTGAGCCTCGCCTTCACGCTGCTGCATGACTCGCTGTCCTATCAAGCTGAAGAGGACCTGATAGGTAGCGTCATGGCTCAGGCTTACCCATTCTTTTCTTGCCGTCGCAAAGTCTAGCAGCCTCCCGCGAAACGCTTGCATGTAGGGCAAATTGAGCACCTCTCGGACAAGTTCTGTCCGAGTTTCTCTCCGTCGGCACCCAAGTGATGCACATAAGCATCCTGCTGCCACAAATGTAGCTGCCAGGTCGGTAAAGATTGCATGCACCTTGCCACGATGAAGCAGTGCCTTTGCGACCAAGAGGTTTGCAAAGTCGCTCTGGTAGTACACGGCCTTGTTCAATCGCTGGGCATGAACAGTTTGTTGTTTGATCACGTATCGTGGTCCGACAGCAGTCAACAACAGCACCAGGTCGATGTGGTTTTGCGATTGGAGAAACCGTGAAGTGGACTCGTCCACGCAAACCCACGTACGGATGAGTCTTGCAGCTGTGGCCAGCAAATCAGCCACAGGCTCTGTCTGCAGCAAGACCGTGCTTACCTCGGACTACGCGGTGGGGCTCAGTCGACCCTGCCCGAGCATGCCTAGACTCGTGTGAAGTTCATTCGACCAAACCGATTCCCTAAACCTTAAACCCTAAACTATAGTAATTTAGACTCTAATGTCAGTGTGGGCACTTCCCCCAATAAGCAAAACTGAAAAGATATCCCCCAATAAGCAAAACTGAAAAGATATCCCCCAATAAGCAAGGAATCCCCCAATAAGCAAAACTGCAAAGATATCCTCCAATAAGCAAAACTGAAAAGATATCCCCCAATAAGCAAAACTGAAAATATATCCCCCAATAAGCAAGGAATCCCTCAATAAGCAAAACTGAAACAATATCCCCCAATAAGCAAGGTTTCCCCTAATAAGTAAAACTGAGACGTAGATGAAGGTTTGAAATATACAACATGTCTGGAAAAGGAAGAAGTGTTATTTCTTACGGCAGGGGAGTCTATGGGCGGTTGGGGTTATGACTTTGACCCCTAAACCCTAAACCCTGCGTGCAGACCGCCGCAAGACGACCCTACGCTAGGGAGGCCGAGTAAGAACCCGAAAACCCGGCACCTGCTGCTATCTGCCCTCCATCGGCACCCCGGCACCCTAGCACAGGCTTTCAAATCTCAATAATCATAACACAAACGACTCCATCCACAACCATCGACCTCTCCTCAGACAAGACACCTGACGCTGCTCATACAACGCCACCGCCACGTTGAACTGCTGTGGCAAGACAACGTAGTCTCTGGAGCGCACATGGTATTTGCGCACATGATCGAGTGTGCGCGATCTGCGCTGGAAGCGCCTGAAGGGACATAACCGGCAAGAGCAGTCCTCGGAGTTCTTTCCACCTTGGCCGCCAACTAAACCTTGGCCGAGCCAACACAACAAAGTCTCACAATGCCGTGCTGTAGCTGCTTCGCAACTGCCAACTCCCTCGCAGCAGGATGGGTCTTAACGTCTAGCCAGGCCGATCAAGAACCGGAGCACTCCATGACGGATCACAATGATCCTCACACTGCCTCCTCCACATATCTTGATTTTCCGTCATCTTTCTGTACACCTCATCATTATTTCACACTCTCTCGCCAGTGCATTTCCCATCTTGTCTATCATCCCCCAATAAGCACGGAAGTCTCCACCATGCTGCAGGAGGTTCCTTGCAAAGTCAACCCAACTACTTGCATCCGGATCCGTTACCAGTTTGTTTCTGTACCGTCACTAAACAGAGCTGACAGTCGCGTTCAAGGACCCACAGCACGTGCATTCTCGGTCATGGAAACCAAAGCTCCTCAATGATTTACACGGAACACAAACCCTCGCAACCCCCGGCTTGTGCCAACCTTGCTGTATCAGCTCCTCCTGCGCCTCTCCCCTCATGCGTAGACCACAGCTCAGAAGAAGTAATACCTCAACCTCAAAGCTGAATTAAGGCGTCGGCGAGCAATCTCGGAATCCACTTCCTGCGCGAGCATCTTGTACACATCCCCGATGATGTCCTCTGCGCCTGCTTCGAGCTCTAGCTCCACCGGGCAGACCGTGCCACTCAGCTTGCGCCGATGCTTCTGCGCAGGTTCTGCGTCAGCCCAGTTCACACTGTACACTTTCACCCCGTCAATCTTGGCCAATTCCGCGCAAAATAAGCTTTTGCTAACCTGACTGCTTTCGTCCTGATGGGAGCTGTAAACAAGTGTCGTCTTGTCCTCCACGAGAACTCCACAACAATGACCTGGCCAGCAGGGGCCCTCTGCAAACAACGCCTTCCCATCCACACATCGCGGGTCATGAACCAACCAAGTCGACCCAGCCTTTGCATTTGACAGGCTCTCTATAGGCATCGGCTCTAGCAGAACATGTGGACACAACTCCATCACAGCTCGATACGCAAAGGGACCGTCATGCTTTCGGAATGCAGCGGAAACTTCCTCCACATGGTCTGGAAACAAATTCATCACAGCAATCGGGACACACATGGCCTCCCCCGGCAATCTGACGATGTTGTCCAGGGTGATGCCCTGCCCCTTGGCTACCATGTTGCTTACAATCTGCGTCACACCTTGCCGAGGTTCGCCTGCATGCACAGCTTCGACTTGCAGTTGCACTCCGCGTTGTCTGAAAAATTCTTGCACGAGTGGATCTGGACAGATACTTGTGTCCGAGGGAACTGCGACCACAGCGTCAAAAACAGGTGTTACCAGCCGATACCCGAACTCCGGAAGAAGTCCAACCAGCTGCTGCAGGCAAGCATGCTCACGATCGAAAAGAGTATAGGCCAGTGACGAAGTCCGTGGCCTCTTGCGGCCGGCCTTGTGCATGGCATCCACCAACTCTGGCCGCGAGGATGCGATCAGCGACTTCAGGCATTCGGCATCTGCTGCCAAGGCATCCAAAAGGGGACAAACACGTACTCGCGTCGTTGGAGTGCAGGAGCCATACGCAAAGCCGAAAACGGCTCTCAATAACATCTTTTTTGCATCTATCGTGCAGAGATCCAGCCATTTGCCCACAGCACGTCGCCAAGCATGCTTGTTGTCATAGTACAGCTGAAAGGCAGGCAGCTCCAATCCATTCTCCGAGGCCACTTCTAAAGCGAAGAAAACCACAGCGTTGGGCATGTCGAGTTCAATGGATTCCGGCGGAGAAGCTGCCGCACGCGCCTCTCGCGTCAGGTTGGACAAGCTGGCCCATGGAAAGATTGCGCGACCCAACGACGTGTCATCCAAGACTAGTTTCTGCTGGCCCATGCATACGAGGCTGCTTGCACTGCCAGTGCGGCCCATCTCCTCCTTGCACTTACGCAGAAATGCCTGGAGCTGATCTGGTCGCCTGTCCATGCCCTTCCCAGAATAATCTTCAAGCTTCTGCAGGTCCAAGTGGCATTCGATGCTCCAAGACATACCATTGGGAAAAGCCTGCGCCTCTGACTCCGGATCCTCCCATGCTTCAGCCGGCGGCGGCCATGACCATGTTGCCCAACTGCCGAAGACTTTCGCTGTGTCGGATGGTTCTGCAATGGAGGCCAGCATCCTGCTGCAATGGGTATACATCTACACACACCGTCCAACAGCTTACGCCTAAGTCTTGAGACTCTATGCATCAACCGCCTCGCCTGAAAATACTTGGCAATACGGCTGTGCAACAACATACTGCGCAGCACTACTCCACGCCTCTCCCAGTCGCCCACGTCGACTTGGCGACGCTCGAATCGATCAAGAGTCACCCCCCCTCGCTTCTGGCCCTGCACCTGTCGCACCAAATTGGGAAAGTCGGCCAAGGCATCCTTCAGATGTCCCACGCGTGACTTTTTGTTGCAATGACCTTTCGTGCTTCCCGGATTCGCAGCAATAGACAGACGGTTCACGTCCGCCTTAAGGCTGCTGCAACAGAGTCATTTCTCGACATCCTAAGACCACCACAAAAAGCTCGAAGCTTTTTCAACTCCTAAGAACACCGCCTTTGCACGTACAAACAGCAGGAAAGCCCCGAATCCCAGAACCCGCATGCAACAAATATAAGACTTACGAACCTCAAACAAAATATTGGCGTTTGTCTCGGTTGGCACTTATACCGCTTTGCTACACCGTTTCGAAGAGGTTCTTCGATCATGCTTCGTTAGGGTGTCACGCAATATATAGTAACAGCGAGCAACGATGCCACATTGATCCCAACCAAGAAGCAGCTGAGAAGAACTGCGACTCAATGGCAGAATGCGTCTCCCGCACCAACTGCTCCGATCTGCTTGGCTGACAGCTGTCCTCTGCCTCCGACACATCGGGGGACGGTGCTCGGCTGCTACGACTCATCCGCTTCAAGAGCCATGCGGTGTCCGCTGCAGTCTGGCCATCGGCTGCTGGAGATTCCAGGCGATCACTGCACGCTTGCACGCCGTACCGTTTCAAGTGCGGGAAGAGCATGTCATTGTACCAACACCACACTGCTTCCGGGGATGACATAAAGTTCTTGGTTGATCTGTCTGCAGCGAAAAACCTTTTCGATGCATCTACTTCCGATTCGAGATGCACGAAGCGGGAACGCATATACGTACACCGAATACGACGAGCATGGGATCGCTCTTGCGCTGACGGCAAACACGGCACGTCTGCCGTATTCATCGTCCATGCTTTGCCGCAAAGTTCCCAACTCCCGTATCTTGTGTCTGCTGCGTGATTGGCCCGCAGCGGCAGCTGCCCTCCTGACACGAACAATTTTAACACCTCCTCCATCACTGGATGGTCCCTCTTCGCTTCGTCGAAGCAGATGAATGCCGAGTGCAGAAAGTTGGCACCTTGCACCTGCCACTCACGCTCTGTCTGGAGCATGGATGCTGGAGCATTCCCGAACGAGCTGCCGAAGACTGCCTTAAGGTGATCTATGAAGATCAAACTTTTTCCGTCATGTCCTTCTCCGACGATGAAATGCATGACATCTGGCTGCCGCACTCCTGCCACCACAAGTGCTGCTTGATCGAGGAGGACCTGCAACCCAGAGCCACCGGCGAAGCTCGACAACAATATGGAAGCATAGCGCTTGCGTGTCTCCAGTGTCGGCGAGATAGACAAACTGCAAGGGATTGAAATATAGCAGTTGTGTCGGAAATCCTTTTTGTATTGCCTCAAGACTCCGTCCACACTGCTCAGGTAGCAGTCTGCAAAGCACAATCCCGCCTGTGGCCGCAGCAGTTCGTCAGACCACCTCATGAACTGCTTCAAGATGGTCTTGTGGTGCTCGTTGAACTGGTGCCTTAATATCTTGCACAACTCTGCCAGACCTTGGGTCCAGTGCTTTGCTCTCTCCTCCACTTTTCTGGGCACCACATCTTGCAGCTGCCACTGAAGCAGAATCTCCTCTTGCCCAATGTAATGCATTGCCTTGATGTGAAAAGCCACCGCCTCGAAATCCCGCGGTACTGCTTGCTGCGACAAGACGTTCAGGTATGCTTGCGCCAATCGCAAAGCATGAGAAAGACATTCCAAGCCTCCGGCACTTAACCCCCGAGTGGCTGGTGACCACGCGCCGTTCGAGAACTCGAAAAGCTTCTCACCATGCGCTCTGTACGATTCACCCGACACCAAAGTGAAAACTCGAGTCTGCAGGAGTTCACTCCGTCCATCATCGCTTCCTGAATCCAGTATCCTCACACATGCACGCTTCAAACGAAGCGACTGCTTACATTCGAGTACGCGCCTACGACTCTTCTGAAACATCAAACTAGTATTACGCAGGCCCAGGCGCAGTAAGACAACTTGGGTGGCCGCACGTTGTTGCTGCTGCTTTCGTGAAAGGACCTTCCCTTTCCAGCCGAAGCAAGCGTCTACCTTTCACGGCAATCTACTTTGCTTCTCGCTTCCCAGATTCATTGCCGCTGTTGTTTTAATACCCAGCCCAGCGCCAGGCTCAGCACTCGACCGAATCAGTTCGCTCAGCATACTATACTTGGATGACTGCTATTCGTCTCATCCCCGGCTAAGCAACGCCATCGCCAATCCGCTTCTTACAGTTCTCCCACAATCACTGTTTTACGCATCGTACTAAGCGCCTATACTTGCTCCACACTTCCACCGGGGCCTATACCTTCTACCATCCCCACAGCAAGCAGAAACATCCTCAATTCCTATGCGCCTTATTCCCAGTCCTACAACTCTCTCTCTCTCTCTCTGCGCGTTCTACCAGGACTCTACCATCCCCCAATAAGCAGAGCTTTCGCCGCAATCTCTGTCTTGCATGTTCTACCACCCCAATAAGCAAAGCCGCGGCCGATCGTCGTCGCCTCTTGTGTTTGTTCCACAGTCTCTCTCAGACACATTAGACTCTTAGACCATCATTCTCCATCCCCCCATGAGCAGAGACGTCCTTGATCAATGCTCCTGTTTGCCAGCTTTGCCTGCCTTAGAATCTTTCGTCTTTACAAGTCTCGCTAAGCTTGCTTTCTTTGCACGTCTTCAACCTCGCCATGGTCTCACAGCTGACACTACAACATGCAGTCCATTACACATTATACTACAGTGGAAACCAGAAACTTGGAACATGTATACCTTCATGTGCCACACTCCAGGTTCTAGGCATGCAGGTTCCAAGTTTGACAAAGCAAAGCATGGACAGTCGGGGTGTTGGGGGGCGTGTGCACTTCAAGAGCTATTGAGCAACCAAGAGCATCAGAATAATTTTCTGGCCAGGGTTACGGGATTAGGGTGCCCAACTGAATGCCGCCTAGACACGTAAAATCAACCTCTGCGCAATTGGTTACCCGGCGCTGCCTACCGGGGGGCGCCCAGGGCCTTCACAGGCCGGGCTCACCTATTTCAAGTTTTAAAAATGTTACACAGCATTCAGTTCGGGCCAGTTTTTCTATGTAGTTACAGCAGAGCTCCCCCGCCTCAGCCTTACAAAATCGTGGCATGAAACAAAAAAGCTAAGGCGGCGGGAGCCCCAGGACCAAGGGCCTTAGAGCCTGCGGCCCTTTTCTCCGGTCCCGCAATCAAAACAAAATATGTAATAATATGGGGGTTTAGGGAAATCTGGAGTCTACGTACGGGGAAATTTCTAGACGAACATCAAAAACCGCAGGGCAAATACGGCCCTGCGCGGTGCCTTCAAAAAGCACCGTTTTTTTGCATCAAAAGCATCATCCCAGGCCAATAATATTCCAAGGCTAGCTTCGGACTTTGGGGTCCTTCAGACAGTCTTCCAAGTTTGGGCTCCGAGATAAACATCGGAACATGCGGTTTGGGGCCATTTGCTCCTATGCATGCGTTCCAACTTTCCGGCTTCCACCATAAGCACTTTTTTCTTGCTCCAAAGTTCCCCTACACTTTCTACCATCCCCCTAACAAGCAGACACATCTCTTAATCAGTTCCTGCGCGCCTTATGCCCCACTCCTCCAATATCTCACTCCTTCTATCTCTCTCTCTCTCTCTTTCTCTCCTTCTCTCTGTCTCTTTTTTTCAAGCGTCTCTTTCGTTCTTGCGCGCTCTAGGGTTCTACCATCCCCCAATAAGCAAAGCTTCCACCAACCCTGCTCGCTTCTTACTGTGGTCCTAGTCCCACAATCTCGGTCTTACAGGATCTTCCACCCCATTTGCAGATCCGCGGACGATTCTCATCGTCTCTTATGCTTGCTCCGCAAACTGTCTCAGACGCGGTAGACCATGATTCACCCTCCCAACAATAATAAGCAAAGACATCCTAACATCCCTACTCAAGCATCCTGTTTGCCTGCTGTGCTTGGGCCAGAATCTCTCGCCTCTCACGCTTGTCCCGCAATCTGTCTCCTGCGCGCTCTACAAGTCTGGCCCGCCTTGCTTTATCTTCATCTTTCAACCTCCCCTTGGTCGGACAGCTCGCCCCAGAGCATCATATGTCGGTCGACCATGGTCGTCGGCCCTTATATTAGTGATTATAACACTGATGATGATGATGATGGTAGGAATGATGATGATGATGATGGTGGTGAGGAGGAGGATGAGGATGAAGATTATGATGATGACCAACATGATGATAGGGACGGAATCAAGCGTCACAGATGATAACACACGACGACATAGACATAGACAGCCGCCTTGACTCAACGAGCTTCTCCTATGCAGATAACCTGCTACTCACCGCGCATGAACAACATATGTCCCATGCATTGTCTCTCATGCTATCTCATCCACTTGCTCCCTGTGTTATCTGATCTCCTTTATACAACCATTTCTGCGACAATCTCTGCTATTACATTGCACACTCTTCTCAGAGCTCATTCGCAGCACGCGAGCAACGCGCCTTCTCCCGGAAGGCCTGCATCTCGCCGGCCATGGAAGTGTCTGACTGTTGCTCGTCGCGTGTGAAAGACAGGCCGCTCGACATAAAATCTAGCGACAGCCAATCTGGACACCATGCGCCCACAATGCCGTCTGTCTGGGACGACGACGTCGCTGCCTGCACGCGCTCTGCTGGATCTGCATTTGGCCGGCGATGACAATGTAAGGGGCCAAGTTGACTCATTGGAGCTGCTTCGAAGCCCGCTATGTTTGGCACCAGCAAGCTTGGGTCCTGCAAGGCCCTTTCCAATGTCGAGGTAAAGCGTGCCATCCACGCTTTAAGCTCACTGGACAGTTCTTCATCGGTACATCCACGTATGCCTGCATTGCAAGCGGTTACGTTTCACCGAATTCTAGCATTCGCATTCCGCTCATCTGGTGCGCTCCACACTACGTACGGTTAGAAGCTTTTACTTCGCCACGGCTCGGTCCATTGTGGCCTACGATCTGTTTCCGCACGAGCACACCCCTGGCATGCCTTCGCTGCCCTGCTCGCCATCCATGATGCGCTCTAGTTCGACTTCAAGCGTATCACAAGCGCCTGCCCGGGTTGGACATAGCAGGTTTGAACATGCACACATCCCTCACCACAGCCTACTTGCTCAAGGCACTCACTGGGTTTTTTACCTTCCGAATACACCCAGACTGTATTCCACGACATTTCCGCCCTCGCTTTTCCTCTAGATTGTCTGAAGGCCTAACTTCAACCACTGACACCTCCTTGTCTTTGTGAGAAAGCAAACTCAGATATCACAAACAAATTCAGGAAACGTAATGCGCACTCTCCACTTTGATTTCTGTTCAACGGCTGGCCGAGTGATTGACAGGTGCTCCTCTGATCGGCGAACCTATACTTGGAATCTATGGTGGTGATAAAACACGCCGTTTCCCCATGCATGACTCAGGATTCTCACCACAATTTGCTGTGGTTGCATGGCCGGACTAGAGGAATGAATAACAGAACCAAGCACGAAATCATACGACATCCATAATTATCGGATATCTGTGAATTAATTAAGGAAAGTTGTTATTTACAAAGTCTTTTTCAACATTACTAAGCCGTCAGGCCCAGACGGAACACTGTCTTCTGAAGCTCCTCTACAAGACAAGCGGGCCCACCGATGCAAGCTACACTGCATCTCACTTAGCAGTCCTGCCTAAAGCCTATTATGTGTCAAGTCGCCATAACTTCGACTGTTGCTGCCCTTGGAGGCATCCCTGCGAGTTGAACACCGAACTCCTATCTGCAACCACATCAACATCACTAAAGCCGGAAAGCCACATCGCAGGAGTTCAACAGCTTCTGACTGCAAAACCCAAATCAAGCCCAACCTCTGTCTTGGGAATCACGCATCCATGCAAGTTAATTCGGAGGCAGAGACACAGAGAGATGATTATCCATACCCGAAAGTTGCTCTGCTTATCGGGGGGTAATCGCGACTAGACTCAGAACAAATGACGCTATTCCCTTGCAAGACATGCTCTAGAGCGTCTGCATGACCAGCCGCCGATGCGGAGGCTAACTTGTGCTCACTTTCGAGAGGCTGCAAAAGCCGGCCGGGCACGTAGGACAGCACTCTCAATTCTGTTTTTTTTTGGCTTGCTCCTGACTTCTGCTACTTTCACTGGAATTAGTTACTCGTGCCGAAGCTTTTAAATCCACACACGTCTGCATCAGAAACCTTCATGCGCAAGGGACTGCACCGCAAGAGCATCCAAAGTCAGCTCGGCTCTTTCTGTGCAGCAAGCGATTCCCTCCTTCTACTTCTTTCACCATGCCAGGTGTCCCCACATAATCTAGAGTAAATTCCTTGAATATGGGTGGTTGCCAAAATTAGCGTCCCTTTTTCGCTACCTTGAATAGTCGGTGCCATATTATGTTAGGAACCTAATAAGGGACCATAATTTTGACAACCACTCATATGCTGGGAAATCTCCGAATCCGAAACCCTGTGCAAGTGCATAAGACCGTAAGACATACTGCGAAACCCGACCAAATCATAAACTTATGCTCTATAAAGATCTGGAATTCCCTCGACTACCCCGCTGCATCCCTATTTCTGATAACAACGACTTGTCAAGCCCTAGCTCGCGAATCTCGCTTTCAGTCTATTCAGACGCTTCAAAGACCGCAGGCAACCGCAGCTGCTTTCATTTCGCCCTTGCTCTGCACCTGAAGCCTTAGATTCGGCACAAGTTGTTTTTCTTATAAGGGCTTAGGAGTTCGGCTTTAGAATTTGCCTCGAGGAAAACTCGCAGAGTCATCCGAACCCTATAACCTGGATCCTACAAGGGCTCCGAGGAAAAATTCCATAAAGCTCTTGATGGCTTATGGGAGTTTCGTTCTGGCGACGCCTATTTCGCTAGCAACTCAAATCTGCAACGGCTCCGTCAGGGATTAGAAATGGTATCTGACTTCAGCAATGTCTTTACAAAAATTCCTTGTATTACGATCTCAAGTCTACAATAACCAAAACTGCAAACCCTGAATCCTAGGTCTTTAACCCTTAGACCGAAACCTAAAGGTCGCCCTGGTTGGTGCTATTCAGCCACAGTAGCGAGACCTGCAAGAACACCAAGCTGTAAATCCCAAAACCGTCAACATCAGGCCCCCAACACGAAACCCAATAACCTTAAACCGAAACGTTTTCTTCTGATATTGAAAACACAAACACCGTAAATCCAGCTACAGTAGCTTCGGGTGGTTCTTGTTTCGACAGACTTACTGAGCTCTCAATTTAAACCCTACTAACTCGGAAGCGTACGCTTACAGAAATTTTAGACATACTGCCCTCAACCATCCCTATAAGCTAGAATATCACAGACCGTACTGCGACTCCTATGGTAACCTCGAGCCCTAAGCCCTAGGCCCTAGACTTTAAACCCGTAAGAGCCAAATGCTTCCTCGCTGCAACTTCCGATGCCATGCTCCCTTTCAGCATTGCCAATGCGCAAAGGATCTCGAGTAAGTCACGGATTACCTGTGCAGCTTATGCGCGCTTCCTACAAGAGGTTTAAGACTAAGAAAGCTTTCGGATTTTGTGTTGAAGGTGTAGAGAGCTCATACAATGTGGATTTCAGGGGAGTTGCAGCTTGATTCACGTCTCCGGAGACAGACCTGTGAATTCCTTGCACCTTCCTTCTTGCACACCTTTGAAGCACCTGTTAAGCCTCTTGCCCACCTCATCTGGATTAAGACAAGCGCCCCCCGGCCAGGCCAGCTTGCGTTACCCCAAAAATTTCAGGTTTAGGGTGTCCCTGGCTATTTTGCGGGGCGCTATCGTTGGAAAGGATGCCGCATTAAACCCTCGAACTGATGCAACATACCCAAATCTCGAACCAAGAACCCCAAGTCAAAGCCACAGCAGTCCTTCCCTCCCAAAATCGCCTCGACACCGTTCGAACAGCTCGATTAACCTCAGGCTGGGGTGCTGGGCTCAGAGCAAAGAGGTTTGGGTTATTGACGTAAAGCCTTAGGGTTGAAGATTCAGGGTTTGGTGTTTGGATACGGGCTTAGTACTCTGGGCTTGGCTCAACCAACAGACATGCTGATGACGTTATCATGCCTTTGGCATGGGTTCTCCGTGGAAACACACAACCAGAGGGTTGTCATCGGCTTAAGTAATGACCGATTCCAAAACAATTGGGGGTTTCGAGAACTATGATTCAACTAAACAAGTCAGGGGCGGATACAGGTCTAACCGTAGGCTAATTAATCACGAATGGCACCGGAAGACAGGTGCTTGCTACATAATCGAAGATAAATGGCATGCTTTTCTGCAGTTTGATTTGTGTTTGCTGTTCTGTCCAATAAGCTATACTATACTCTTACTAAAGAAAAAAGCTCTCCCCTCAGACCCAAACCCCAATGTCGAGCTCCAAACCTGACATACCTTGACGATGTACACAGACAACACAGTGTTGACTTGCAGAGCACTTTGCCCTAAACCCTGAACCAAAAGCCGGAGCCGCTTCGCCACAAGGAACGCAGGGCCAACGAAGGTATAGTAGAACATGAAGAACTTTCGTCCACAGACGAGCGGAGCCCTGAGCGGGTCTACGAGCAATGACAAGGTTCATTGCTCTGCGTCGAAACAACAGAAGATAAAACCAGCAAGTACCCTAAACCCTGCGCCCCCTACATTAAACCAACAGCTCATGGATTTGAACAACATCGCCGTCAGCTCTGGGTGGTTAAAACCCACTTCGTGTAACAAGGCTTCGATTTTCGAGATGCTTCTTCACGCGACTCTATAAGCAAAGGGTTGCATAAACAACGGATTTAGGTGTAAGGGTTTAGGCGCCAAGTTTTCCCCTGGAGATCAGGGCTGCCACTTCATGTCTCATGGCGCAGGTGTGTTTTATGACTTGTATTGTTGGCATTTTTCTGCTTACTTCTTCGAGTAATAATGATTTATTGCTTATGTTAGCTTGCTTCCAGATCCCAGATTTGTTCCCGCTGACCTCGCCTCCACCACTGCCACCGTTGCGCAGCCAGATCCAGCAGCCCGTAGTCCTCCGAAAAAGTGGGTTTTTCCTCTTTATTATCGAGCAGCCCGTAGTCCTCCGAAAAAGTGGGTTTTTCCTCTTTATTTAGCGAGAATACTTGGGTTATAGATGTTAAAGCAGCCAATGATGCTGCAGGGACAGCTTCATAATGCAGTGAAGTGTATTGGAGCTTGAAAGTCATTGTCAAACCAACTCGGATGCAGTCGCCCAGGCTTCGGCAGTTCCAGTGCGTATGGGCGTGCTGCATTCCTAGCGGCTCTATTGCCCCAGAAGTGTCAAGGCCCTGATGCCTGCAGTATGCCCGGCGGGTCAGATGGCTGGAAGGGCTGATATGATGATGACTATGAGAATGATTATGATGAGGTTTTGTGAAGCTTGCATATGCGGAGGTAGCATGGCGCAATGCAACAGTCTTCCGGCTCTCCTCCCACCCCGAAACACAAAAAACCCTGTTCACACCTGAAGCCCGCAAGACCGAACCGATAAGGTCCTACACACCAAAACGTCGCATTACCCTACAATCAAACCCTTCTGAATCTGCAAGAAGATGCTTTCATGTCAACAACCCCTGGCATATTTCAAAACCTCATAGCCCCCATGTACACGAACAGAGCCGACAGAGCCCTTTCCCCCTGAGATCAGAAAGCAACGAAACCCTCCTACTGTAGGGGCCTTTATAGTTGGAATAGGGGCTTTTGGGGTAGATTAGACTATCCTTTTTATTAATAAAAGGAGCGCTACAGATTTGTCGAAGTAACACGGTTGATGATATAAATCCTGCAGTACCCATGCTAAGGAATATACTATATCTCCCATAGTTTAAGGCCTTTGGGCCTTTAATTAAGCTAATGCAGGATTTGTATCATCAACTTAAACCCTAAACCCCAAAACGGCCCATTGATCCCTTGAAACGGCCCCCAAAGGTACCCCATATAGATCCCTTAAAGTGAGCCAGACTTGGGCAGGTCGCTTGGTAAAGACGGTCTCTGGAAAAGCCATGCCACAGTTCCACTCCTCACCTGCGGCTCATGGTTTACAGTTCCTTCTAAAGCGTTCCTCTAAAGGATCTACAGCTGTTCCTTTATGCTCCTTTAAGGAACCGCAGGGTTTTTTTTTGTAAAGGGCTCCTTTCAAGGAATTTCAGGGTCCTACAATGGATTTACGAGGTTTTAGGCTTTCAGGGTTTAAGGTTCCTGTAAGAGTTCCAAACCCGGCCTTTCGCCCAACCATGCGGCGTGTGCCAATTGCCGAAGCCAACGGACTCGTAGCAGAGATCCGGATTCATGTATCTCGGGTTGCGGGTTTTAAGGTTTTGGGGTTAGGGGTTTAAGGATTAGGGTGTAGGATTTTGCGCCAGCCGGGAACGTGCCGGAAAGCAACCCTTATAAAGGTCCGTGTACATCTACAGCATGTAACATTGGCCTTGGAGGCCAATTACACAGGGAAGTATCTACTGCACGTGTTCTATATACACATAGACTTATTACGTATCTACACATATAGGTAGATACGTAGATAGATAGATAGATAGATAGGAACATGGACTTTAGGGTAAGCCTAACCCAATACATACTCGCTCGCAGTCGGTTCCACGAGCCCCTGCTGGCTCTCTAGATGACAGCTCTGGTTCGGGGTTTTAGGCTTCTGGGTCCAGGGTTGACATTTCTACATAAAACTTTTCGGTTTAGGGCTGCCGCTTTGGGATGTAGACGTCCAAAAACTAGGGTTCTACAAATCGTTAGTGTGCTATGTTACGGAGGTCTTAGTAATTGAAACTGGGTTGGTGGGCAAATAAGAAAAACGGACCTCAAGGGACTTCAAAGGAATGCTATGGCTTCATGTGAGACTTGCCCACAACGACACATGTTTGGCATCCCATGACCAAAGCCAAAAAACACTCACGTGCAGACCAGCTTCATGTGAGATTGCACTTCCGGCGGCGGCCGAGCCATCCCTAAATGGAAAGCCCTGATTTGCAGGGGAGGCTAGCGGCTAGACCTCTCATTGCTTTTCTTGTCTCAGTGGCTGCGCATGGGAACTTGCAATTTCCAGCAACCTGCCACCGCCACAGCCAGTCAACACCTCCCTGCAACAGAATGAAACGACACAAGGCGCGGCGCAAGAGCGAAGGGTCAGGAAGGCGCCGAGGAGCGCACCGCTACACGAAAGACACCAGAAACGCATATTTTCCTTGTAAAAACACTACTGCGTCAAATGGACGCTAAGCGTCCAAGGCACGGGGGTCCGGGGTCGGGGACAGGCCTGGTGCCGCCCGCTACCGCAGTGCTTTCAGCATGGGCTATGTTGACCGCCCCCCTCACACACTTTCATGCTACACGGGTTTTTCCCCTAGCGTGCTAGCAGGAACCTCCATTTTCATTTTTCTTCTAAAGCTATTTTCAACTTGGGTGGCGTAGGCCAAGCTTGCCTGCTACCATGGGAG
Source organism: Symbiodinium sp. CCMP2592 (assembly GCA_905221615.1). NCBI lineage: Eukaryota > Dinophyceae > Suessiales > Symbiodiniaceae > Symbiodinium > Symbiodinium sp. CCMP2592. The sequence goes on from CAJNDT010005922.1 coordinate 388,592, forward strand.
AGGAGCTAGCAAAGAAGCTAGCCCTCGGATCCAGCGAGCTGCGGTTCCTGCTAGTGCAACACAAAGTCTCGGATGCTATCCTCTGAGCTCTTTTCCAACGGTATCGATACCGTCGCTAAGTTTGCAGCTTCTGCTACGGATGAAAGCGACCTCAAGAAGATGCTAAAGGACAGCTTTGCTATCGAGCCTTCCACCTCGCTCGCTAGCCGTGCTCAGGCCGCGGGGGTCACCATCGCATGGAGGACCGCTAACTCCCGCACCGAGCGGCAAGCGGAGGCGGAAGCTACCAGCGAGGTCCGGGACTGGGCAAAGCCCATCCCAGCTACAGACTAAATGGCCATGCGCCAGGCCTTCACAGCTAAGTTTGGGGACCTGGAAGACAAGCAGACCCCCGCTTAAGGAGTACGTCGAGAAGAAGCTAGCCGAGCTGGAGTCAGCCGAGTTCCGCGCAGAGCCGCTAACCGAGGTCATCAGCAGGGACGAGTGGGATCCCGACACGCTACTGCCCGTCTGGAATGGCAATGGCACGCTATCCATGAAGAAGGGTGGTGCCAGGGCCGCTACGCCCACTGGGCCGGAGCAGCTGCGGCTGCGGCTCACGGTTCTGCAGAATGCGCTAATCATGATCCAGCTAAGGCACCCCAACCGGGAGGAGCTACAGGACGTCACCATGGCCCTCTTCGAGCGCTATAAGGACTATCTCCTCGGAGACTATTGCTATGGTCTCCGATCCAGTGCCGACTCTGGGTCGCTAGTGCCGCCCTGGCCCCTGGTGCTCAGCTACGAGCATGCTATCCGCAAGCACGCTTACAAGGTCATGGCCACGGCCGGCTATACCTTTGGTGCCGCGCTAGTCCATGCCTACAAGGACGCTAGTGTGAAGGAGCGCCACTTCACCACGCCGCTGGCCCTTCACGCTAAGAGGCCGCAGCCGTGGAACTGGACGGAGGAGCGGCCCGCTAAGACCCCCAAGAAGAAAGGCAAGGGCAAAGATGCCCCCCCCCCCCCCAAGGGGGCAAAGCTAAGAAGCGCCTGGGTGCCGATCGCACCTCGCAGGGGAAGCCCATCTGCTTCCGCTACAATGCTAGGGGCTGCAAGAATGGCAGCAAGTGCCACTTCGAGCACGTCTGCTTGCTATGCTTCGGAAAGCGCCCGGCTACGCAGTGCCCGACCAGGAAGCAGCAGACGGAGACCAGGATAAGCCCTCCAACTGACCCGCTACGGCGGCGGCGCCCTCGGGGCCCGCGCCTCCGGCGCCCAGTGCTGCTACGCTGGTCCCGGAGGTCGCTACGCTGGCCAAGCCACGTGTGCTCTACCTCTTCTCGGGAGCCTCGAAGGCTAGACGTGGCACAGTGCCTGCACCAGCTAGCTGGAGAACTGGGGCTGGACGTGCGGGTGGAGTGTGTCGACCTTCTGCAACACGCTAAGTACGAAAATACGCCAGAGCTACCTGGACCGCGTATAGCTAGCCAGGAGTTCGACGCGGTGCTGCTGTCACCGCCCTGCGCTAGCTTCTCCGGAGCGCCGTGGGCTAACTTCAAGGGGCCGCGCCCTGTGCGCAGCTACGAGCTTCCCCGCGGCCTGGAGACGCTAACCCCCGCAGAGAGGGACCGCGCTATCCTGGGCAACATTTTCGCAGACTTCAGCTTCGAGGTGGCTACGCTCGTGGCCGACGGCTCCGCTACCTTTCTGGCCATGGAACAACCAGAGGATTTGGGTGCCCTGGCTAAGGGCCCCCGCGCGACCTTCTGCAAAAGGGGCTACGGACGGTGGCCTTCCACCAGGCTAGTTTCGGCACGCCGTACGCTAAGCCAACCCGGCTGCTACTGAAGTGTTCTGCTGCTATGCCGGATTTTGTTCATGAAGGTCGGCCGTGCTACGACGAAAAAGGATGCGACACAGGACCGCTGCCCTCTGCTGCTACTTTGGGGCGCATGTTCAAGCAGACCGCCAAGGGCTTCTTCAAGACCTCAGGTTCCCAAAAGTGGCCCGCTAGGATGTGTCAGTGGTTGGCGACTTTGCACTTGACTCCTGCCAGCACCCTGCTACCGCTGCCCAGGGGGAGGGGCGTGGCGCTGGGCCGGAGTGCCGGCTACTCAAGGTCCACGGGTGCTAGGAGGCTCAGGACCGCGGGCGGCAAAAAGAGCAACCACGACCTCTGCTTGCCAGGCCGCTGGCCCCACGCTACCCGCAGCTACGCTGAAGGGCCCAATTGGGACTGGCTACGGGAAAAGAGGAGGGAGGCCATCCTCGCTGAGGTGGGCTCGGAGGCGGAGCCAGAAAAGGAGCGTTCCGCGTGGCCTCCGGTGGTGCTAAAGGCTGCGCCCTTGCTAGCTCCGAGGAACTCCAGGAGCAGCTACCCCGACCGCGACTTCCTCCTCCAAGCCAATAAGGGGCTACCAGTGGGAGTGCGGGGCCCGCTACCCCGCACACCCCACGTCTTCGAGGAACAGCTAAAGTGGCCCCTGGAGAACGCCCCTTGGGAGGCGGCGCTAGCCTGGGTTCCGAACTTGCAAACCATAAATTTTCCTGTGTGGCACTGCGTGCATGTGAAGACTCAAACGACGGAGGCTTTGGTTTCAAGTGAAAAAGGGAAGTTCGCTGCCGCTTTACATGGTAGCGGAGCACGTCGGTCCACGGGACTGAGTGCTCGGTGGCCAGGACCCTAGCCACCTGTGTTGTGGCCAGGACCCAAGCCACGTGTGTGTGTGTAGAGTAGTGCCCAAGTGTGTGTCGGCGCGCTAGCCATAGTTTCGACTGTGCCTGGCGGCTGTGCGCTCCTCCTCAGTGTCTACTACAACCACTGCGGTCACGGCGACCTTGGCGGGGTTGGAAAGCTTCAAGGGAGCCTTGAGCGAGTTTGCGGTTGAACAGGTGTTGGAGAACCACCGTGTGGAACGTCCCGACACCATTAGCCAACGTGCCTGGAGCAGAAAGCAGACCAGGGAGATCGAACGAGCCCACACGCGTATTCAACTGTGTGAAACCTTGGATCAGTTGGTTAACTACGCAGCGACTCTCGTTTCTCCGGACAACCTAGAGGCATTCTTGTTTCTGAATCTGTCGGAGAGAGACCCTGAAGAGCCGTTGTTTCTACCGAACCACCTGGTTGAGTCGTCAGTACACCCAGAAGAAGATCACCCGCCGTTGCCAGCTAGCCTAGACGCCTTGGTGTTGGAGTACGAAACCCAGCAGCACGACAAGCATCTAGAAGAGTTACTCAAGAACGACTTCGGCGTCGTCCTTGGTGGTGGTACACGCGAAAGTAAGAAGAGAACCTTTGAGGGATCGCTGAAGGCTGCACCGGCTGCTGCCATTGACCTGGATTAGGCGTGATGGCGACTTCAGGATCTGCGGACCCTGGACCTCAGCTACCACAACCTCCTCAAGGGAGCAATCCGTTCCAGGGAGCGCCGGTGAGTCCCACGAGTCCTAGTCAGCAACCTTTTGAGCGAGTCCTAGAGATGCTGACAGCGTCGGTTCTTCAGAGCGCCGAAAATTCTCAGCATATGAAGGAGACTCTTGAGGCCTTGACTAGACGCACCTTGAATGAGAGTGGTTCGTCTCAGTCTGGTATGTGGTCTCGTGTGATCAACAAGCCAAATGTCTTCAAGCCAAAGGACAGGGAGGAAGAGCTCTCCCAGTTTTCGGAGTGGTCGTGGCAATTCAAACAGTACGTGCGCGTGATCTGCCCAGGGATGCATAAGTTGCTTGAGAGTGTGGAGTCTGACCTTGATGACAGTAACGTGCACTCTGAGATGTCTGCAGAAACAGTGGGCTTGTCCAAGCAGCTGTACGCCTTGCTTGCTAGTTTGCTTAGAGAGCGTCCTGTGCAAATCTTGAAGGCCATTCCAGATGGCAATGGATGCGAGGTTTGGCGGACTCTGGTTCGCACCCTGGCACCTAGCAACAAAGCTCGGTCTTTGGCGCTGCTTGGAGCAATTTCACAGTTTCCAGCCATGACAAATTCCAACTACCATGAGCAGATTTTGAAGCTGGAAGAGTTGTGCTGTAAGTACAACCAGTCGTCTGGCAAAGAAGTGGACGTGGAGTTGAAAGCAGCGATTCTTTTGAGGTCGTTGCCGGCTACTTTGCGTACCCATGTGAGCGTGAACTGCAGTGAGAGTGCTACGTATGAAGAGCTTCGAGAAGTAATTCTTCGTTATGAACGAGCAACCCAGAAGTGGACAACTCAACTGGTTTCAGGTACAACCCCAACTCCTACTGGTGATGGTGCGGTGCCTATGGAGGTTGATATAGTGAAAGGAAAAGCTGGTAAAGACAAAGGCAAAGGTGGCTGGAAGTACTACAACAACAACCCCAAAGGAGGTAAGGACCACAAAGGCAAAGGAAAAGACTACTCCCAGTACTACCAGAAGGGCAAGCATGGAAAAGGCAAAGGTGGTTTCAAAGGCAAGGACAGCAAAGGCAAAGGCAAAGGCTATAACCACGACAACTCGAAGGGCAAGAGCAAAGGCAAGAACAACGTTCCGTACAACAATTGCAAGATCTGTGGTAAGCCTGGTCATTGGAGTAATGAGTGTTGGATGAAGAAAGTGAACCAAGTGAACAACAATCCTGGAACCCCGAACGTGCCTCAACCACCTGCGGCTCCTGGAGGATCCACGAGTACAACTGCGACTACCGCCACGGTGAAGCGTGTGTTCAACTTGGCAGACGACACAGATGCAGTTCAGTTTCCAGTTGCAGGGTATTTGGTTGGTGGCTTTGAAGAGTCGTGGGATGATGAAGAATGGTCTGAGTGGTGGTGTTATCATGTCACCGCTTCGGAGTGCGAGTACTATGACATGAGTGCGGAAGACAGTCTTGACGATAACTGGACCTCTGATGATACAGCAGTTTCTGTATTCGATATGACTATGTCGGATGCCCTTCCAGGTGATGAAGATTGGGTCCAATGCGATTGGGCCAAGACCTACGTGCAGATGGTACAACAGGGACCATCCGAAGGCTGGACCAGTGAAGGGGTCAAGGTTGAAGTGGTTCTTGACTCGGGCGCTGATGTGAGTGTGATGCCAGAGCAGTGGTTGCAGTTGGATGTGGGGCAGAATGCACCGGGTGAGCGCGTTCTCATGAGGGATGCACAAGGACGTGAGATGCCGAATCTCGGCACTCGTAATGTGTCGTTAGATCTCGGCCAAGCAGTTCTTCACGAGCGCTTTCATGCATCGTCAGTGGCTACCCCATTGTTGAGTCTGGGTCGATTGTTGAGGAAAGGATGGAGTTTGAACCATCGCAACAACATGTTGTGCTTGTGCTTCGAGGATGTGGCAGTTCCTGTGAGTTTTCGGAGAAATTCACTGGTGGTGGAAGCAACAGTGCACAACGTGGAAGCAAGTGACATGAGCCCAATCGTTGAAGAAGTTTCTGAAGAACCCAGCTCTCCACTAGAAGTACGACCATTGCTAGAAGGGCGACGCCACTATGCTACTTTCGATTTCAATCCCGATGCTCTCTCCACATCTGAGGCTGGTGAGCTCGATCCACATGGTCGACGGTGGCTATTCCTACCAACTGGAGACCCGGTTTGCCTCTCTGTGGGTTTGAACTTTGTTGACCCTAGTTCTATGATGAACGTTGCGCTTTGGAAGTTTCGAACTACAGCCGTGAAGATTGCTGAACGTTGGGAGGTTTTGGAATTGCACCAGGATTTGAGCTCAATGTCAACCATGAGTGGTGCTCTGTCGGCGCTAGATGATTCTCTTCCTGGAGTGATGTATGAGAGCCTGACCATGACGGTGATGCATCGAACAATCGTGGAGCCCGAGAAGTTTGGGTTTCATGTGGAGCCCGAGGCACCGAACCCGTTGCTTGATGAACCTCGGCCTCAGGTACCTCCAGAACCTATTCGAGCTGATGAAGGGATGCCGGATGGTGCCAACGACTCCAATGCGGAGGATGAGCAGCCTGGCGCGCAACCTGTGTTGCCAGGGGTTCAGCTAGAGAAACCTATTCCAGAGGAGATTGACGTTGAAGGCAAGAGGTTGACTGCGGAGTCCCCAGCGGCTGAGTTGAAGTTGGCGTGCCGTGCATTGGGTATAGGTGCTACGGGATCCAAGAATGTCCTGTACAAGCGATTGGTGAAACACGTGTGGCGTAGGAAGATGGAAGATGATTTAGCTCTGTTTGAAGCTGCGAAACTACCAGAACGCAATCCTCGCTCTGCGCCAGTTCCTACCGAACCATCTCCTGAAGAAGTGGCCAAGCATCGGCTAACCCATATACCTTACCAACCATGGTGCCCGTTATGCGTGGCAACAAGAGGAAGAAGGGATGCTCATCGAGGTGATGAGGCTCACCGCTCCACTGGCGGTTGGCCAGTCCTGTCCATGGACCTCATGTATGCGTCTCTGGAAGGGTCAGTGTGCGAGTTCATGAAGCAAGCCCCAACGAGCAAAGAGAAGAAGTTGACAGTGTTGGTGTGTGTAGATCGGGATACTGGGATGATTCATACAGTACCTCTTCCTGGAAAAGATACTACGGCTTTACAACATGCGGCCAAAGAAGTTCTTGGGTTTCTGTCCTACCTGGGGAGGACTGAAGTGGAGATCAGGGGCGACAATGAACCACCAATGGTAGCCCTTTGTGATAAGGTCGTGGAAGCTCGGAACAAAGCAGGTCTGTCAACCCGCAAGACTCCTTCTCAACCCTATGAACACCAGACCAATGGAGCAGCTGAGCAAGCAGTCTTGAGCATGCGGGACATTGGCAGCACTCTCCTACAGCAGGTTGAGCAGAATGGATTTGTACCCAGTTCGAACCCCGAGTTGATCCCGTGGGCCTATGTGCACGCATCGACTTTGCATAACTGTTTCTCAGTGTCTGCGGGAACCACGCCGTATGAACGCGCCTTTCAGGTGAAGTACAATGGACGGCTGGCGATGTGGGGCGAGACGATGCTGTTTGCTATTTCCGAGCCCCATCGACGCAAGGGCCGGCCGAAGTTTGCGAAGGGCGTGTTCTTGGGTAAAACCATGTTGAATGACCTCAACATTTGCGGCACAGCGTTGGGAGTGTATTTGTCGTCAACAGTCAAGCGTCTTCCAGAAGCACAACAATGGGACAAAGTGTTACTCAAAGAAGTTCAAGGTAAGCCTTGGAGGTACGGTTTGTCATCTATGGGTTTGAAGATAGTGCCTGGATTACGTGAACGCAAGCCGCGTCCAGAGCCCATGGCCGAACTACCTGTGCCTCTGCATCCGTTACCTCCTCCTGGTGGATCAAGCCCGAGAGAGGAAGCTGCGTCTGACCCCACGTCGGAACCTGCGTCGCCTGACGCAGAGTCGGCGTCAGAGTCTGGCAGTGAGCAGCCAGGAGGGGATGGCAGAGGAGCCAAGAGGAATCGTGAGCCAGGAGGGGATGACGATGATTCGTCTCCTCAAAGTTTTCCTTCAGATCTGTTGAGTCCGGCTGCTGAGCCAGCTCCGATGGCAGTTGAAGAACGTGGTGAAAAGCGAGACGTCCCAGAGTCGGCCGGGAGTGACCAACCGGTCAAGAAAGTTCGAGCCGTGCGAGTTGGTGACGTGGACTACTTCGTTGCAGATGAAGAGATGGAGGACTGGTGGCAAGGCTTGGAGTTTGATGCCCAGTACTACGATGATGACTGGGTGGACTTCACACCAGAGACGGATCCAGAGGTGTTCTGGGAAGATCAAGGAGAAGAGGAAGGACCTCCAGTCCTTTCTGCAGAACAGCTCGAGAAAGTGGAAGCGACATCGAGGCTGGACGAGAAGTCCCGACTCATTGACATGGGGGCGTGTTGGAGAAGGTGGAGATTGACCCTCCGGCGGACAAGACCTTGCAGTGCCGGTATGTGTACGACTGGCGATTCAGAAAACAGCACTGGTTGCGTCGTGCGCGGCTAGTGTGCAAACAGCTGAAAGCATGGAGTCCGTTTAGGCAGGATACCTATGCCCCTTCAACATGTCCCTCGATGCTTCGTCTACTTCCTCACATGTTCGTGAGTACTCCGGGCTGGGTCTTGAGATCGTTTGATGTGTCGGATGCTTTCTTGATGGTGAAACAGCGTGAAGAGTTGTACATCAGACTGGACAATGAAGTGTACCGTGTGTGGAAGTGCTTACCAGGACAACAACTTGCTCCTGTGTATTGGCATGATGAACTGAGTGGAGATCGTCAGGTTTGTGGCCTTACCGGCAATGTTGCATGCTCCGTTGTGTATGGTGGCAAAGATCAAGCTGCTACGGTCCATGTCGATGATGGACTACTTGGAGGTTTCGAGGATGAGGTTGACCAGACGGTTGGCGTGCTGAAAGAAAAGTATAAGCTTGAGTGCAGTCCCCCGCTGAAGGATGTTGGTGATCAGTTGAGGTTTCTCAAACGTACGCTGGAGGTAGTGCCAGAAGGACTGCGGATAGTGATCGATCCAAAGTATGTGGAGAAAATCGCACTCGTGCCGAGGGACGAGGTACGACAGTGTATGCTAGCGCCAGTATCCCTCGGGGAAACATCGAAGGTGTTTCGCTAGAAAACGTCGAAGGGGTTTTCCTCTGAAGCTAAACAGAACGAAGCTTGTCTGTTTGCTAGAGTGCCTGCACATGGCCGGTGAAGCAGTGCTACTCCGTGGCCATTGTGCTGAAAGGCCCCCAGCTATTGGGGGGCAAATTTCGAGTGCGGGTAGGAAGGGGAACAGGGCTAATTAGCCCTGCTTTGGGTGCGCTGCCATGTCGGACAGCGACGCTACCCTGGCGCCGACCACGCCGCCAGATGGCGCAGCCGCTACGGCCGTCGACTGCGCTACTGTGGTTGGGGATTCCCCGCCCCCGCTAAGTACTTCGTGTCCTACCGAGGTTCCCACGCTAGGGGGGGACGATACCGCGGGGGCTCCTTCCGGGGAGGTACCCTCGTGGGTCCCGCAGACCCCAGCTAGCGACCCACAGCCCGAAGAGACCGGAGTGCTCTTCGGGGGCTGGGAGATGGAGGCAGAGCTAGAAGCGCAGGCTACGGTCCAGCAGGAACGTAGGCGCACGCTAGACAGGGCCTACCGGCATCTCTCCAGCCAAGGGTTTGGGGTCTTGGAGCTAGCAGTGGTGGATCTGGACGACGCGGAGGATGTCGCCAAGCAGCTAGCTCGAGAGCTAGGTATCCCATACCAGCCGTGGCTATGGGATGGTGTCTACTGTTGGCTGCAAGAAGCGCGGCAGGAGGCTACTGTCTATCAGAGGGTGCACGGCTACTTCCAGGACGATATCACCTGGAGAGCCCGGATGCCACCGCTACCTGCGCCAAGGGAAGAGGTCGAAGACGCGGTGCATCAGCCACCTGCGCCGCTAAGACCTCCCCCCGGGGAGCGGAATCGGAAGACGCTACAGCCCAGCACGATCAGTGCGGCTAGAGAGGAGCGACTGCTAGAGGTTTGGGCGAGGAAGCTCCGTGAAGAGCTGCTAGAGATACATGCCCCGGTTCTCGCTAAGCTGCACGGGAGTCTAGACCCCGCGAGGGCAGCTATGTTGCTTCCGGGGAAGACCCGGGCGTCGACTTTGAAGCGCTACCTGAGCTACTACAGGCAGTGGCGCCAATGGCTCCACGCAGCTATGCTAGAAAGCGTCGAAGGGGTTTTCCTCTGAAGCTAAACAGAATGAAGCCAATCTGTTGTGCTAGAGTGACTGCACATGGCCGGTGGAATGTGAGCTACTCCGTGGCCATTGTGCTGAAAGGCCCCCTGCTATTGGGGGGCAATTTTCGAGTGCCCACCCAACCCACCCTGGAGATTAGCTAGCCAAAGGCTAGAGTTCTTCTCCGGGCTAACGCGGGACTTCGCCACAACGCTAAAAAGAGAGAAGTTCGTGTTGTCCGCGCTACTGTGTGAAGCCGGTTAGCGGAAGCTTGCTACGTACTCCCTGGAGGTGTTGAGGGAGGTGGCGGGAGGATACGCTAGCTAGTGTACCACGAAGATCCTCACTGAGCGGGGTGAAGGCTGCAGAGCATGGACTTTCGAAATGGAGGTTTCGGAACTGGAGTTCCTGTTCGTCTTCGACAAGACAAGCGTCCTCGTGCATCCGCTGAAGATGATGTCGCCCGTGCGAATGTGGCTTGCACACAAGTCATCCGGATCCGGCGTGACTCTCACGAGCCACAAGGCAGCCTGCTCCTTGGAGTCTTTCCACACGAGCACAGGCTTTGCCGACCTCTCCGAAGAGATCCTCAAGCGGCTTTGCAAGGACTGGGCAGTGCCCCTTCCGAAGAGCCAAAAAGCCCTGGCGGAGACTAAGGCTCTGCGAGCTGCTCTGCTCCTGAACAAGAACCCGGGTCTTGAGGCTGCGTCCGTGAAAGCCGCTGTGATGAAAGGAGATGGCAATCTGGAAGGCGAAGACGAGTTCGACCTTGAAGAAGTCGAGAATATTTTGCAAGATACCACATTGGCAAATGAGAAGGACCAGGTCATGAAGCTCCTGAAGAGCAGCACGAAGAAGAAGACAGAAGTTCAGGTCAGCGAAGCCATGCAGAAGTGCTTCGAGGACGTGGTGCAGAATCTGCCGCCGAACTTGAAGACAGCGAGAGCGAAGGCCCAGGCGAAAGCCAAGGCCCAGGCCAAGCGGGAAGCCAAGAGGAAACCCGCTGAGAAGGCCTCGTCAGCAGCAGCTCCTTCGAGGTCTGGCACTGGCGGCGGCACGAGGACGTACGATCCTGTGCCTGCAGAGATAGATCGCCTCCTGCATGCATCATCCCGATGGGAGGCAAAGTCTACACCGACGAAGACAATGGTCGGTGGAAGATTGGCTTCAGCACGGATGAGGTTCATCAGCAGCGGTCGCTAAGCTGGACGACCGCTGGAGGGCCAGCTGCGGGCCTGGCAGCAGTGCGGCAGCTCTGGTCCTGGAGCGAGTTGTACTCAGGAGAAGGCATGTCGGAACAGGCCGCCAAGAATGAAGAGGCAATGATTGCCGCGAGGGAGCCTGGCCCGCAAAAGACATTTTTGTTTCTGAAATAGATCTCTTGTAGCTGGTGTTAGTGTCGATCAGTGGCAGTGGCATCCCGGCTGAGGACCGAGAAGCTTGAGGACCGCTTTGTTTCACCCTTTCTGTTTCACGGATTTCGCAGTTTTCTAAACGTGCCGCTCTTCTGACCGAGTCTCGGAAGCATCCAGATAATTTAACATTCCTTCTAAGACCCTCACGAAACGTCAGAAGAAGAGCCAAGGTTCGTTCTTTGTCGTAGTTGGGCACTGGCCAAGTGAGTCCAATCTGGTGGCAGAGGGTCTAATGTGTGTTAGGTTCGGTTGATGGGGACATAGTATCCTAGGACAGCAGAAGAGGCTCATTAGAGGACCAGGCTAATTGAGTTAATGATGCCCTGGCCGGCGTTCGTCGATGAGCACAAGCAGTCGCATGCGAGAAAGAAGCGGAACCGGCGGCATTTCACATCAGTCAAGCCTCGCAGCCTTCGCATATTGTCTTGCTGCTGCTGCTGCTGCTGCCAGGCTTGAGGCTTAGCTAATTTAGATTGTGCCCCGATTATATGCCTCAGACAGTCAGTGTTTCCAAAAATAGGGCCTTCATAGCTCTTATCACCGTGTCTAGGCACTGCCCAACATACACATAGCTATCTAACTAACTGGCGTTTCCGTGTGTTCACCATCAATGAGGAAGCAATCGCTGAGCAGTCTCGGCACATACTTTCCGCAGGCAGATCACTATCTGCAAACATCATGCTCCACAGGGCCTGTGAAACGTGCAAGCAGCCAGCCTCGCACAGCACATCCTTCTCCGCCACTGCTGCATATTGTATTCTGGAAGTCTCGCATGATTCAGGTAACCAGCTGCAAACAGTATGCTAGCAGCGAGTCGGTTGTGATTGTCTTGGAGTCTAGACTCAGCATTGAAAGTGTCTCGGCTCCAGAGACCTCAGAGGCTCCCAACACGCACTTTTGCAGTGCAGTCCGTCGAGGCGTCATGGAGGCAGCTCCCGAGCCAACACCGACTACTCAGCCCGCTCAGCCCATGCCGCCAACGGCAACGGAGAAAGACGCCGTCGAAAGGTTGCGGAGCGAACTTGAACGATACTACAAGGACATGTGGCTGAGCCAATGCTTTGCATCCAGGCTTCCAGAAAGCGAAGAGGCGCCCTTCGGGCTGGAGCCCTTCAATGCGCAACATATAAACAACTGAGACCGCCTGCCGTCGCAGGACACACTCAGAAGCCCTTCGCCCCGACCCCCCGGTCGGAACCGAATCCACCGGGCGGGTGGGTGGGAGAGCAAATCTTACAATGAGCGGCCTGTGTCGAACACTGCTCCCTCAACACAAGCACAAGCTACATCAAGAAGTGTCTTTACCTTCGCATGACTCCATGTGGCTGAGTTGAGACTGTTTTCTCCATCACGCCAGGAGTGGTTTGAAGAGAGATGCATTCCATCTCAAAGTCTCCAAGTGAAGAGCCAATGCTTTGCATCCAGGCTTCCAGAAAGCGAAGAGGCGCCCTTCGGGCTGGAGCCCTTCAATGCACAACATATAAACAACTGAGACCGCCTGCCGTCGCAGGACACACTCAGAAGCCCTTCACGTTCCCACCCTGGCTTTGCCGAATCAAAGAAAGGCCATTGCTTGCTGGGCCAGTGCCGTCTGCCATTTGGCCAGCTTCAAGTGAGCCACAGTGGCCACTGCGTCCTGCAGATAAACCCGCGCTGAGGAGGTCGAGGCCCAACGGCCTCGCAGCAGTGTGCGCTCCATGGATTGGTGCTCCAAAAAATCCCATGTGGCGCCTCCTCTGCGCAAGGAATAAACATTGATGTGCAAATCTTGTAGCCGGAATTCTGCCAACAGGATCTTGAACCATTTACGGAAAAGTCCCGCACCTTGAGTCATGACGAGTTGGCTCCCTCGCTTGCCAGCACAAGCTTTGCGCAACCATCGGACCGCCAGGCAGCTGTTGATGATGACCATCTCCTCCTGGCCCGTCCGCTTCCCGCCTTTGGTAAGGCCTAAACGCAGCGCTGCACGGTCAGAGTAAAACGTCGCGTCAGAAACCCGCAGCTGGTAGAATTCACCGCTGCGCAGTAGCCCATCAAAGCACACCAAAAGCCCAGCTGCGACCTCCGACAGGCCAACACCTGCTGCCAAGCCAGCCATACCTAACACCACAAGTGGACTGAGAGGCAATACATGCATCGGTGGCTCGATTCTCTGCCAGACTTTCACCAGCTTCCACGCTAGCTTCAATCTGCCATGGCACTGCGGCAAATAAAAATGCAAGCCCGCCAGACCATCACTAGCCAGACCTTTCCTTTCACCATCCGCGTAAAGAAACTCGACCCATTCAGATGCAGCATCGCACAAGTGCGAAATCTTGTGAGAAGCCAAGTCAGAGTCCGCCAAGAAGGTGAGGAAGTTTAGCACGGCACGAGCGTAGCGCAACTGCATTGCCGCCGTCACCATCTGATCACGCAGCGTCAAGCGCGGTCTTGGCTTGGGAGCGCTTTGCTTCCCCATCGGCTGGGGATGTCAGACGGGTTGTTACCCGTGTCTACATAAGCTATGGCCAAAACTAAGCCTCCTGCCAAACACAGGGCGTTCAGCACCTTGAGAGAATGTTGCAAGCGACGGCTACTAGATCTACCCTTTGCAATCACAGCGCAAATGACTTGAGAGTCAAGCAGCAACATAACACGATGCTCCAGATTGTCAGAGCGGCGAAGTCTCCACTTTACGGAATTTACAACTGCCTGCAGCTCAAGAACGTTAATGTGAGCCACATGTCTCCATGGATAACCGTGCACCACAGCCCAGTTGAAGAGGTGACTTTGAATCCCACTGCGAGGCCATGCTTTAGCCCTGAACGGAATCCCCGCATCAAGTCGGACGTCAGTACCACCTCGTTCAGCAACCCGCAAATAATGCGTCACCAACCGTGTCACTTCATCGCTGTGTGCTGCATGCTTCACAAAGACAGGTGCATCTGTCCAGCAGGGCGGCGCAGCCCCACGATTAAAGAAAGCAGAGGTCTGTCGAGAAGCCTTGCGATCGAACTGCTCTAAAAGGGAGTCGAGCACCACCATGACAGAAAACACACAAAAAGTTCCACCAATCAACTGCGAGCGCACCGTCTGACGTTCCTCACCCTTAAGCTTAGGATGAAGTCCCGCAGAAAAGTAGTTGTCCGGAAACCCCATGAGCCGCTCGCGCTCACTAAGCGTCGGCAAGCGCAGCACACCTTCTGCGGTAACCGCCATGTGCGGTTCAAGGTAACATGACACATCAAAGCGATGCCTGTCACCATGCCAGCGCGAGATCGCATCTTGGGGGAACGAGCTAAGTTCAGGACCGTGCACGAGGACGCGTAAACACAGGCAGCAGATCGCTGGAAGAGCCTTTCCACTTGCACCCTGGGTCAACCCAGTCATGCCTGGATCCCCGCCTACACGGGAAATTCCAAACATAAAAACGACCCCTGTCCTCGATGCTTTCGCCCGGCAGACACGAGACTTCCCATGTAACCCAGAAGAGCCTGGGCCGCCGCACCCCTGTAAAGGCGGCTGCGTCGACCAAGTAGGGCTTGAGTTGTAAAGCCTCATTTAGAGCAGCGAAAGAACTTTCACGAAGCTCAAAAAGATTCTCCAGCATCAAATGAACCGGAACGCCAAAAGACATGGTGAGCATCTCATACAAATCAGTGAAGGTTTTGAGGGCTGATTTGTGATCGCCTCCCGGAGTTGCCTGACCTTTCACCCCAGGTGACTCCTGGGAAGGAAGGCTGCCAGCAAGAAGGACAAAGTCAAGACGATAGCCAATCGACGATACCAACTTGGAAACAGTAGCTGCATCAATGTCACCGGGCCTTCCCAGCTCAATCATCCCAGGAAAACGTGTGCGTGACAAACGATTTTCGAGTGAATCACCTCCTGCTGAAGCGTAACCTTGCACAGCACAATCGAGTCGAGTTAGGGCACACATAACACCACTGGAGCCATCATAAAGAGAGATGATCAAAACACGTGGACCAGACGACTTGTAGCCTTGAACACTTCCCTGGGGACGAAAGCGTTCACCATCATGCGGGGTTTGATCCAACTGCTCAAGCAAGTCCACACCTTCAGAAGTAAGTCCACTTGACGCGCACATCCCACCTCCTGACGTTGAAGCATCAGAGCAGGTGACCAGACCAGACACTGGCGTACGCATGTCCACCAACGCCAAACCCAGCAAAGATACTGCACAAACCAGCTCATGAATGTGAGCTGTAGGCAACCGCCTCCCACGGCACCACATGGACTTTGGCCAGCACTTGTTAATCAAGCTCATCAGCGGGCGGCGAAACTCAAAACACCTCGTAAGACGCCCAAGCACCACCATCATCATCCGGGGAGAGACCGATGGTTTTGCAATGACAAACAAAGCAAGCCAGCCTGTTTCTAACATCTTATCCCGAGGCGCTGAAAGGAAGCCATTGACACCATCAACCTCGGCTCCCATCCTAACCACACATGGTTCACGAATGTGAGCTTTCTTCTCCGCAATTCCGATGCCTATCCTGTTGTAAGACAACCGCTGCCGAGCGTGGGTTGGTGAAATGGTGTTGGCCATTGCCTCCCACTTGTGACGGGGAACCTTTTCAGGACAATCAAAGTCATCCAGGTAGTACTGGAACCACGCCCCCGACGAACCCACAGCACCTTTCGGAACAGGTTTGTCACGACGCCATTCCATTGCAGGATCCAACCCTGCACCCCACGGTTCCCGTGCCAACCCAGCCTGTCGATGCAGGTGCTGAAAAAGGCTCACCGCATTAATCCAACCCATCGGGATCACCGCCGACGCAACATGAACCATGTCACGGTCCGGGCGGCCCACAATGTGCCCAGGCACGGGGAGCTTGAATGTCATGAGTTTGCGCCAGGTCTTTGGTAAGCGCCACGCATAAAAAGCTCCTTTTTGATCATCACCGCTCCAAAGCAGCACCCACCGTGATCGAGGATGATGGACGCCCAGTTGCTAGATCCCGCTAAGGTGGGGAGATCACCAGGCATCAATTTTTGCAGCGCGTTAGCCGGAACGAGATTCATTATGAGCCGGGTTACCCGGCACTCGCCGGGAGCGGGCGTCCCGCTTTTGGGTACAGCAAACACCCCATTGAGAACGGGTTGGTCCCCCACATGGAATACCTCGCTCAACTCAATCGCTTCTACGATCCCCTTTTTGTAAAGAACCTCCACGATTCGCTCCCACTCATGAGGCGTAACATTCATAGAGGCAGAAGGTAGAGGGCGAGGCCAGGATTCAGGATTCAGCAACACATGCGTAGGATCACCCAACCAACGACCGACCACATCATCGGCATTAGCAAGTGCGTCCAAGCTTCCGGCCACCCCGTCCTCCGGTAATCCAGGAGCCAACTCCTCCAAGCGTAAGGGTAAAGCTTTGAGAACCGCATCCCCCGAATAGTCCACATGTCTCGCACTGATCAGCTCACTCAACGGAACCTCGGGGCGTGCCTGCAAAGGTTGACCAGTCCACCAGGCACACCGCCTGGACAATCCAGCCAGGGCAACCCTCTGGCTCCGAGTTTCAATGTGCACACTGGCTGGCACCAGCTGCGACCATGAAGAACTTTCACCATTAAGAACCAGAACACTCAGCAGCCGCCATGCTTGGAAACATGCTGCCTCCACCAATTTCTTAAGCTGCTGTTTGCAAGTCTTCCGAGCCTCGGCCGGATCCCAAAGGAGAATTCCTGCAGAGGTTCGTTGAAGCTTGGGCACAAGACTAAGGAGAGCACCAAAGGCAGGCAAGGGCAGCGGAAGTAAGTCGCGTTGCCTACCCTTTGTTTCCTGCGTTTGGGTCCCTTTGCCGAAAGGCGTGATGGTACCAAAGAGGCTCGAAAGAAAGCTGGTGTCACCCCGGCCGTCCAAGGTCGCAACCAACAACTGCAAAAGTGTAATCCCCAGCTGCAGCTTATTGTGGCATTTAGCATGGCATAAAGCATGTTCGGCCAGCTCTTGAAGGCACATGTCCCGAGGCACACCAAAAGCTTCAAAAATCACACCCAAGCCAGGAGCACTGTCAGCTCTCGCCTGGGGAAACGAAGTGTACAATCCCTGCCCGGCCAGCCCCATCACTGGCCCTGCCGCAGGTGGTTGAATATCCGGTCTTTCCACTGTGTCCGGCTCTCCCCCTCCCGTCGAGGGACTGCTTGCCTGGCCTTCGCCATGGTGCCCAAACTCACCTGCTCCCCGTTGTCCACGGCCGGTCCCCCCGGCGAGAAGCTCACTCGTCTGTCCTTGCCATCCTCCTTCCGTGGCGTGAGCCTCTCGAGAGGCGCCTTGATCGCGGGCGCTCGGCCTGGGCTCCGGCTCCTCGGTCTCGGCGATCGCGACGGCTCCCGTGGCGGCGTCCTCGGCTCGGCAACCTTCGGATGGTCGGGCGAGGTGTGGGACTTGCCGGTCTCCACACCTCCCCGGAGTCCCTAGGGGGCACCGCCACTCTTCCGCAGCAGTGCTACCATCCCGAAGCCCCATGCACAATGACTTGAAGCGTTCAGAATCAAGTCGATGCCCAAAGCGAGCGTCCTCATCTCCCTCAGCTGGTCCTCCGATTGCTGCTTCGCCGGGTAGTTGGGCAGCAAAACCGAAAGCAAGTACCTGTTCACAACGGGAGCATAGCGATCGCTCCCGTCATCATCATCACCATAGAGGGCCCCGACCTGCTCACGCATGTTTGCCAAGCCCTTTACCAGCAACTGTCCTGGGTGCTCCTGGGCGTACTTCTTAAGCTGCCGACGCTTCACAACCAAGCTGGAAGGATCCCCTGCCACCTCCAGGGCATCGTCGTCATCCAGCTCGTCACTCGAAGAGCCTTCACCCTCGTAATCCTCAGCCTGCTTCTTGCGCGGCCGGAGTGCCTTCTGCAGGGCATGGGCTACGTCACGAGAGCGAGTCCGCTTAAGCCTCGGCTTCGTGGCAGAAGCCACGGCCAAAGCCTTATCAGCCAGCACCTTCGCGGCCCCGGCCTTGGGGTCCCCAACCTTCTCCTGGAGCCGGCTCCTCAAGCCAGCCAGCCTGGCCTCCAACGGCCCCGCATCATCAGCCCGGCCCGCCGAGCTTGCCCTCTTTGGCCCAGTCTCCAGCATGCTGTCCAGCACGCTGGCCGTCTCCAAGGCCCCGGCTGCTGTGCCCCGGGTACGCCGCCGGCGCTGCCGGGGCTCCTCAACCACCGGCTCCTCTTCTTCATCCACATCCACCGGCTCCTCAGGGTCAGTGCCGTCAGCACGCCCCTGCCGCTCAGCACGCCTCTTTGGAGAGGCCCCTGCAACACTGCTCGACTGAGGGGCTCGCTTCAACGGCGCTCGGCGTAACAAGTCAGAGTGCCCTTTGTATCCCCAGCCACGAAGCAAGGTGTAGGCATCTTCCCTGGAGATTGGGGCCCACTTCTGAACATGAATCATCTTTCGGCCCTCCTTCCTCATGCAGGTGCTGAGTGCGCGCCTGCACAAGTGATGCGAGAACCCTTTGGGCAAGCCACCGGCTTCTCCTTCATGTTCAATATATCATCGGTAAAACTCATTCTCACATCCCAGGTAAGTCAATTCGACATGTGCCCCTGTGTCCTCGCAAGGAAAGAACTTCGTGATTTTCCCAATGGCATATCCCAGGGCCTCGTTCTCATTCCCCATGGCCTGGAAGATAATCAGGTCCTCAAGGGAAGCATAGGCGTCCTCGAACTCTTCCATGGAGAGGCGCATGCCCTGATAGAGCAAGGGTATTGGCGGAGGCCCCCGCTCCTTCTCATCGTCACGCCGGCCCATGGACCCCGAAGGGCGTAGCCCCCAAAGGGGAGCTCTCCAACCCCTCCAACGGCACTGGCCAACACCAGCAACCTAACTCAGGGCCTTGAGAGCAAATCTTACGATGAGCGGCCTGTGTCGAACACTGCTCCCTCAACACAAGCACAAGCTACGTCAAGAAGTGTCTTTACCTTCGCATGACTCCAGGACCGCTGAGGATTTCCAGATCAGTGTCACAGACGGAGCAGTACTTTACCGAGTCATTCGCCGCTTGGCCAAGGAGAACCAGACCATCAAAAGGCAGTTTGAGGAACTGCGGGAATGCAAGCGGCAAATGAAAGAGGACGACAGAGCGATTCAGCGGCGAGATCCCTCTGAGGAGGACACCTATGTGCCAGACTACGAGCTCAACAGCTGAGAGAGGGCCAAGTCTGTAGTTAGGTTTTCTTCCTGTGTCAGTCCAAGGTTGCTCCTAGCACAAGTGCTGAAGCCTGGTGCCGTGCAGAAAAAAGGAACGTTGAGCGACTGATGATGTTAGCTTTGCATGCTGCTGGCTTGGTTCAGCCTGCCCGACTCAGCTTCGAGCTAGGCTTTCAGGCAAGCAGGCGTCCATGACGGACCATACGATAGCAGCATTGAGGGCTGCCAAGCTGGCCTTCATGTCTTGGTGAAATTTGGCGGCCTTTTCCTTGACTTCTTTCAGCTGCACGTTCTCTTTGAGGATCGTCTCCATGTACTGCTGTTTTGCCGTGAGGTCGTCTGCCTCCAGCGCAGCACGATTTCCCAGTTGTTTGCTGCAAAGAGGTGCACATGTTTTCAGGCCACTTTTGCGGCACTATTACTTAGTTGCTTTTCTGACTTTTTGCAGAAGTCACCGGCTCCAGACCTTCGGTTGCTGCGGGAGTCATTGTAAATGTAAGCATCGTGTTCAGCAGCTTCCGTCTTGAGCCGTGGCAGTGGTGACTTGCATGGCATTGGAAACTCTGGAACTGGACGATCGAAGCCTAAACCCGCTAAGCTTTACTTTAAACGTATGCGGGGGCTTCGAGCCCACTGAACTTAAACCCCACATGTGTGAGAGGCACTTGAAACATATATGTCCGATCAAAATATTTTTGCAAATGCTAGAGTTATATACCGAGAGAACCAAAACCGAAATTGCAGCAGCAGACATTGCTGCATCCTGAACAAAAAAGCAAAATGTGTGAAAAGCGCTTCTACAAATCAGGATGAATAAGAACACAAATGCAAGAAACAAACGATTACGGTGGAACACAATACTATAATAATTAGGCTCGTGCTGTTAGTACTGCTGCGTTTGCTTTTGGCTGTGTTTTTTTTGGTATGTTTTGTTTCTGTTCAGAAATTTATTTTAGGTTCTGTCCTGTTTGCATATGGTTGAATCTATTGTTCCATAGTTTCATTGATTATTTCGCATAGTTTTTTTATTATTCGTCCTACTTTTCACGGGTGTCTGGAATTTGTTTTCCACTGGCAATCGTTTCCTATGCATTTCCGAATCGTTTCCTTTGCATTTTTATTCATTTCCCTTTCAAGACTTGGTCTCGTGCGATTGGGCATGAACAGAAAGCCCACAACCGTCGACATTATGCCCAACTCCCGTAACTCGAGCCCCAGTCCCTTTATGTTCATGCCTCATTTTCAGCCCTGGACGTCAAACTGGCCAACCAAGCTTGCCGGCACCTGCATAGTTTGCGCCTCGATTTTTTTTGCGGCCAGAACAAGGGGGGGTTGGTAGAGCCGTTTTCCGAGCCCATCCTACATGCATTCGAACCCCCAAGACAACCGTACCACTCTGTCTCAGCGGACAAGTTCGCAAACTGATTCAATACCCAAAAAGAGTCAGAATATGTTAAGCATGGCCGGCCCCATTAGCAGCAAGATATCCAAAGAACAGCAATGAAACGATCATTTGTTTTTGCAGGGCCCAAAATTGTTTTTCACATGGTGCGAAATGACATTCTCTAACCACGAGGCTGAGGCCCAAAAATGACGATGACAATCCAAGCAGTCTTCGCCACCAAATGGTCTTCCCCAGTTGGTCCTTGCCAGATGGTATCGAGAGAAAAATCCACTGCACTCCACCAATTTCTACATTGACCATTCCCAGAAAGACCCTACACACCGGGTCCACCGTGGCAAAAGCAGACAAAAACAACAAGAAGCCTCATCAGGCAGCAAACTATGTATCCATTTGCAACACATCCCACAGCTCATCACAGCAGTTTTGATGCTCAACTACTTCACTGTGGGCAAATCTCTCATCGAGCAATTTCGTGGAGCGCCCATGGGTTCTCCCTGCAGCCCGGCGCTGTGCAACATAGTGGTAGTAGTGGAAGAACAATGTCGGCACCACACATACAAGCAACTTTTCACCAACCACAAACACTTCCCGCACATCACCCACAAAGAACATGCCATCTTCTTTGCTACACGATACGTTGACAATCGTGTTCTTCTCTTACCGAAACATCTGACCCGACTGCCTCCTTTTGTACAGCTCACAGCTGCATCCTTTTACAAGCCACCGGTTCAGCTTGAAACTGAACCGGCAGACATTTTCCTGGGCTTCGCTGTAAACCCTCACAACAGCAGCCTCACCTACCAATGCAGTTTGCACAAGGCAGACATTTTGCACCCCCAATCGGCCACTTCCACATCAACACTTCGCAGCAGCTACCAAGCGCGCACACGCATGGTCCGGCGGGTGACCACACCTCGCAGAGAAGCCACACATGCCATTCGAGCCATGCGCGATCTGTACATCGCGGCCGGATACACTGACCAACAGCTGTAGAAAAATAAAGCGCACCGTTGCGTTTAGTTGGATTTGCTTTGTGGTGCAATGACCGTTCTGTCCCACCGCTTGTGTGATGTGTGCCGCAGCCCTTTATAGGTAGAAACGCCAGCAACATGTACAAAAGTGCCATGACCGGCAGATTGCAGCCGAGGCACAAAGCGCTGAGCAGCCGACCACATCATCAACCCTTTTCCAAGCAGAACAAGCGCAGGCGCAGCCAGCCATCAACCAGCAACACAGATCCACCGGCTGTTCCACCACTACGCTCTCAAATTTTGCGTGTTGCGGAGCAACAGGAGGACGAGCAGCACCAGGAACAACTGGAAGATCCGGAAGACCTTCCTGAACCGAACGTTCCAGGGCCGAGTACTCCACCATATCCTCCTGACGCACCACCTGCTCCGACAGACACCACGGAGATTATTAATTTGCTGCATCAGTTTCACAACTCATTGCTTGAGTCGAACGCCAAGCTTGAACGCTTGATACAACAAGCTACGACAGTGTTGACAACCCAACACGAAGCCACTACTGCAATCATGGCTTCGTGCAAACAGCAACTTGATATTCTCGAGAGCCTAATGAGGCAGAACACGCCAGACTGGTCGTAGGTGTGGATCCATGCGAGGTGTTATGAAAAAGTTGCTTTATTCTGACTGTGCAAGTGCATCACACAGCAAGCCACTTCTACTTTTGATGTAAGTTTTGGCCTCAGCTGCACAACGTTCGCCCCTCAACTTTGAATCCATGAGTGATGCATCCGATCCAACAGAGACAACGACTACAGCTCCGCCTGTTATGGATGAGGCACGACGTGAGGCTCTCACCCAAGCGCTTCTGGAGATGTTGACCGAACGCCGAGAGCACGGCTCTGACACCGGCAGTGAAGTCTCCACCTTTAGCGACTGGGCCTTCCGTGATCAGTTGGCCGAGTTTACCACTCAAACAAACAGACAAATTTCAGAGCTGAAAGACCGAGTCGAACGACTCGAAGCTCTGATACAGCCGTAAAGAAGGCCAGCAGAGTTGGAATATGTGCGTTGCCTTGCAATCTACGTTGAAAACAACTACAAGCCGCACTCATTGCACTCTGTACTGCGAGCAACTGCAAGCCGCATTCATGACACTCTGCCATTGAACATTTACATATCACTGACCGCAGCCATTTAGCTTACAACCTGCTGTGTTATTATCATGGAGCGACGCACAAGATCAAGATCTCCACGCGCGTCAGAGTGGAGATGGCATTGGGCCACTAACGGATCTTCATGGTGGCGAGAATACTTCATTGCTTCTCAGGAGTGGATACGCAACCATTCACAACAACTTGATCGGTGTGCAGCATCCCCTACTACTACCACACAGGATGCAGATTCAACTACGACAACGCCTACATGCAACAAGAGAAAGAGATCTCGAACTCCATGAGTACCACAGCTGAGTTGATAATTCAGTGCATACTTGCTGCTTACAGCGGCCACACCACACAGCAAAGCTGTACCGTTACATCATAACAGTTGCAGATGTTGGACCCCACTTTAAGAGCATGGATGAGGAACCTGTCACCTGCCATGAACACAGTCAGCACCATGTTGTTGTTGCACGCTTGCATTTGAACGTGAAATTGCCTTGCTTGTATTTCCGCAGCCATTTATGTGAATGGAAAACATCTACGTACCTTTTGCCTAACATGACTTCGCACCCGGACGGGGACGACATCAGCTCGTGGGGATCAGAGGAACTCGAGGCATTCTTGCAGAAGGATGTTTCCCAAAGTCACGCTTCCTCGAGCATCACCAGCAAAACCCACACAGCAGGCACTACGACTTCTACCACCACGAACGAAAAGATGCCAGCAGCGGAGGACGAGATCAGCTCGTGGAACTCTGACGAACTCGCCACACTCATGCAGGCTGACAAACCTTCATCCAGCCGCAAACCTTCTACGAAGCACAAGCGCGCCAGTCGCAAGACCAAGAAGAAGAAGGAAAAACGACGGAGAAGATCATCTATCAGAGCATCGACGTCGCCACCATCATTGAAGCAGCTTCACAAGCAGCCGAAGAAGACCAAACGAAAGCCAACATGCTCGGCGCAATCAACTTCCTCAGCCTCTCCTACAGCATCTACACCTGCAGTTGCAGCCTGTCCTCGATCGCCATCCCGTGAGCCTTGGTCTTCTGACTCCATCGCTCCGTATGATGTTGTGCATCCTACAGTCATGTATAAACGGTCGAAGACTGCTTGCGCTAAGATGCTCGTACGCGCCGGATATCGATGTCGGTGTCACTTCAAATTGTTAAAGGATTGCCCCTTTAAGTAGACGTTACAGCTTGACGATTGCCGCTGATTGCCGCTGATTACCTGCTGGAATAAAGTGCGATCACGCCCCGACAGGGGCTGTGTGTGTGTGAACCTCCCTAGCACATGGGAGCAAAGGGTCACTCCTTTCTGTCGAATTTGATGCTTCTTTGGAACACATTTTCATGGAAACACCTGACAGTATGCAGGGGGCATGCGGCCATTACGCAAACGCATGCCAACGAAGCTATGCGTAATGGTGGATACCAGACCTGATCAGTCTGGCGTGCCTGCACAAAATGAGCTGGGGACCCTGAGCCAGCAAGATTAGAGGGCCCCTGTGCCAAGATTAGTTTTCAGTTGCCACATTTGTCGGTTGAATTGACAGCAACATGCCTCCCTCTTTTCCTTTTGCACTCGTGCTCTCGGCCGAATCAGTCAGTGTGTGTGTGTGTGTGTGTGTGTGTGCGTGTGTGTGTGTGTGTGTGTGTGTGTGTGTGTGTGTGTGTGTGTGTGTGTGTGTGTGTGTGTGTGTGTGTGTGAAAGCCCTCCCTGATCATTCGCTGAGGGTTTTTGGAATGCATCTCAACAACATTTTCGAAAGCAGCCGTGGGGCGGGAGCTGATTTGCGTATGCTGTCCAACGAATCTATGGCAAATTTAGTGGAAGCACGTGGGGACGGGCAAGAGTGTACCTGCGATGTACAGACTGAAACCGATTTCATTTGAGAGAGTTTGAGTCCTGACAAGTTACAATACTAAGGCAATTAATCAGGATGGCAACAGTAGGCAGTTGGCCAATGGACCTGAATGGATGTCGCCACTTTTCCGTGTGTGCCTCCGCGGTGATTTTCGTTATAATATAAGGGCACGATGTGTTCCGCCAGGATTGTCAGAATTCTGCGGACAAAATTGCAACGGAGCTTGCACTGAGACACAAATCGGGATACGGGAGATGGAGAAATCACGGTGTGAAAGAACAGAGCTCCCTGGGCCGGGTGAGTCTGTGTGTGAGCTCACGCCAGGGCGCCCTTTGGAGATGCGAGCAGGCGCGCCAGCGAGAAGTCGAGGCACAGGTGCCAGAGGTGCCGGGAGGAGCTTGAGGATAAAGCACGCGTCTGAGATCTGCAAAGCAGAGCTTGGGCAGTTAATGCATCGGTGGATAGCTCTGCGCCGGGCCAGCAGGGCTGTGCGTCCTAGAACGGGTGAACGGTGGCTGGGGTGCAGCGCCGGTCGAAAAGCAGGATCCGCATCATGTCAGCATGTGGCGCTCGAAGCTTGCTGTTTTCTCGTTGGAGCTTCTCCGCTGTAGCGTTGCGGCTCTGGCGTTAGAGTCGGTGAAATGGAATCCACTCTGCTCGTGTCATGGAGGCCACTCAGTCACGGGTTTGGTCGAGGGCCCAAAGTGGGATGTAGTGGGACTAAAAGAACTGCATCGGTGGTGTGCAGGCGCCGGAGAGGTCGGAGCGGGAATCGCAGGAGCGTCCCGAACATCCGGAGCGTCGCCCAGGCGAAGTGCGGCCGACGTAGGTATGCCATGTCTTGACAAACCTCGAGTGTATGAGGTCCGAGTGGCCCTCTGAAGGCCAAGGCAGATGAGTGCTGAGAGGGCCAGGGCAGCAGGTCCCAACAGTCCCCAGCCGCCCAACCTGCGGGGGCAAGCGCTCATATGGCAGATGGGTTTATTCGACAAGCAAGGTTTGTAGAAGCAGGAGGCCACAACCTTCGAAGTGTGAGACTATCATCTTGCGCCAAGAGTCTCCAAGAGGCGAAGACACGTCGGCAGTTGCTGGAGGACGGCCTGCCTGCCTTGATCGATGTGAGCGCTTTAGACTCCGTGAAGGCTTATGTGACGAGGGAGGACCAGCACCGCAAGAAGCATTACGACTTCTGCAGCAAGCAGGCCGCAGCAGAGACTAGTAAGGTTGACGGGAGCCGTCCAAGCTTGAGGTGCTGTCGGTATACACCACATTTCCGAGACCTTTCTTTTCGCGGGAAGACTTCCGTAGCCACCAGGCCCGGTGCAAACGATTGCCGTCGTCATAGGCAGAAAAGGTAGGGAAGAGACAACAGGCTCAGGCTCCGGTGCAAACTTTGCACCCGCCGGTGCAGCCCACGGCCACGCCGGTCACACCCTCCGTGGCCCGAAGTGACGAGGCCAGCAGCTGACCAGAGTTGAGCAACGTTTTGGGCTTCGGGGTCGCTGGCAGGAGCCCTCAGCTGAGCGCCCGCCGGCGAACTGGGGCCGTTCGCCTCGTTTTCCAGTGCTGCTACCCGACACGAAGGTAAGGCTCGACCAGGCCTTCTTCTCGCGAATGTCACTCCATGTGGATCCAGGAAAGCCTTGCACCGGAAGCGGTCTCGACAGTCTCGACCCCTAGAAAGGCTGCTTGTCTTGTAGTTGGCCAAAGGTGTGTCATACCTTTCTGATCTCGCATGCACTCGCTCTGAGAGGCGGATCGGCTCCTGCTCCTGAAGACCTCGTCTCGCACCTAGCGCCGCCCCAGCGCTGCCCTACTTTGTAGCTTTCAGATGTTTTGCAGAGAGTTAAGATGGGTGCAAGGCCCGCCTGGTCATTCGGATGCCAGGGAGTGGGCCGTCGATACCCAGGCTTGCTCTCGCTCTCGCTCGCTCTCGTTTCTGGATTTTAGCGACACGTGCAAGTCAGGTGCACCGCCGCGAGGGCCAGGGCCTCATACCTTTTCATGCATTACCGCCGCAGATAGTCAGATGGTCACAGGAACCTCGCGAAGTTTGAAGGACACCGAAAACGTAGCGATTTCGGAAGACAGCAGCTAAGAAGAAAACCACAGATCGATACCTGCTATCTCGTTCCTGTGGCTGCTGAGATGTGAAGACGTCGCAGTGAGAGGAAGATCGACTTTTGACGCTATTCAGAGTTAGGGGCGTCGACGTGGGTGCTCTCAAAACGCACAGTTGTCATTCCCAGAATTGCGGAAGAGAAGGCAAACTGTAGCAGCGAGAGTGAATGCATGGTCGTCGTCATCATCATCATCATCATCACGAAGACGATCGAGTGAGCAAGAAAAGGGCCGCCAAACTGGCTTCAGGCCTCGGGACACGGACTTCCGAAGCCTCCGCGACAGCCTGG
This sequence comes from Symbiodinium sp. CCMP2592, assembly GCA_905221615.1. NCBI lineage: Eukaryota > Dinophyceae > Suessiales > Symbiodiniaceae > Symbiodinium > Symbiodinium sp. CCMP2592. The sequence goes on from CAJNDT010005922.1 coordinate 415,581, forward strand.
TCTTTGACGATTCGCGCCTCCTTGAGGCTGGCGCTTGTCCGTTCCCTCCCCAGATCCATCGCAGTGAGAGAGATACGTTGAGGCCGTCACGGGCCTCCGGCGCTAAATGGCTCTCGTCGAACCCTGGCTCAGATGCTCAAAGCACTGAGTGTTGGGATCTTTTTAGCAGCACCTACAGGGGGTCAAGCATGCATGCAGTCCAGGCAGTGGCAGCATAAGGCGGCATGATTCTGGCACCAGAAGAACTTGCTTGCATCTTGGCCTGGAGAGATGCTGGGCTGGGCCGGCCCACTCACTGAAAGTGAGTGTTACCACCTGCCCAAGGGCACATAGGCCCCAAAGGTTCAACCTGGGTGAGGTGCCTGCAGCGTAGCGTGGAGGCTCATGCTCTGCCGAGCGCCTCTTTGATCCGATAAAACAGGGTGGGGGCGAAATGAGGGCTCGCTATGCTTCTGATCTCGCAGCCGCTGAGATCCTTCCTCCGCCCTGCTCGGCCCTGCACCCTTTGGATCGAGACGTTAGCGGCTTCAGCACGCCGGGCCTGGCCGCAGCCCACCATGGCTTGAGAGCAGCTCGTCAGAGTCTCTGCAGAGGCTTAAGCACGCTGTCGCTTGCAACTGCAGGTTGTTCGTTTGGCCTGGATGGCCGAACTGGCCTTTTCGCCTGCCCCGAGAGATGTGGGGAGGCGGGGCGTGGTGGGAGGAATGCGAGACGTCCCTTTCTCTGCATCCGAGGCCGGGGCGGCAAGAGGAGGAGGTGCCTTTCTGGGAGGAGGACGGCTATGTCGAGATGGCCGGCGAGGGCGAGCTCCGGCACCGCTCCGAAATGGTGACCGGACCGCTGGAGCCGCAAGCTTCAGCACCGTCCGCACCGTCCGCGCCCCGCCGCAACTCCATGCCGGGACTTACGGTGGCTCGCCGCCCCTCGGCTGCGTCGGACAAAGCACGGCCCTCGCCGAGCTCGCCGTCCTCGCCACCCGACTCGAAGTCACTCGATAGTTCCCTGACATCCAGCTTCGATGTGTGGGCACCTTAGACAGCAGCGACAGCAGCCTCAGTCACGAGGGCAACGGCCGTGCCGCGAGGTTGGAGCTCAAAGCAAGAGAGAGAGCAGAGTCGGAGTTGTCGGGTCCCAAGTGTGTGTTCTGGCGTTGTGGACATCTGCCCGGGCACATTGAAGTGACTTCTGCAAGTCGGCCTGCATGTAGATGTAGATCGGAGGGGCACACTGGCATACGGGCATACCTTGCAGCACCTAGCAGTTGTGGCGAGAAGGTCAACAAGCCTTCCAATGTGCCCTCTGATAGAACTCAGCATACTAGCAAGCATGTCTATGAGAATGTTTTATTCGTTTGTCTGTTTATCTGTATCAGTTCATCTATCTACTGGTATGCAGTTAGCCCTTGAGCCGGGCCATGCCTGCAGCGTGCCTATTTTGCTGCCTGCAAAGCTTTGGCAGTATCTGCATGCACCGCAGATGATGAGCAAGTACCCACTGATTCTTCTATCTCTCGCTCAACCTCTCTATCTCCATCTCTCTAAATCAATTTCTCGATCTCTTCCTCCATCTATGTATGTATATGTTTGCCGATCCATCTATCTCTTTCTTTGTCTATGATGTAGGTAGATGAGATTGCCAGAGGTTGCTAACGAGCAGTGTAGCAAATACAAGCAGTCGTGCAACATTCGCAGAATCAAACACAGCAACAAAAATGCGTAATGGCTTGCAAGAGCACTATATTTGTAGATGCATGGTTACATGCGTATGCATGTATGTACTACATGTGTGTATGCATTTCTATGTCTGCCAGTACATGAGTGTGTGGATGCGTGGGTGGATGGGTGGATGGATGCATGGATGCATGATGGATACATGTATGCATGTATGCAATACGCATGTACGTATGTACATAATGTGTACGTGCGTATGCACGTATGCATGTATGCATGTATGCACGCATGCGGTATGCATGTATGCATGTACGCATGTATGCACATATGCATGTATGCATGAAAGTATGTACGTATGTATGCATGTATGTATGTAGGCAGGCAGGCAGCGAGAGAGGAGGTAGGTCGATTGGCCGGAAGGCAGGTATGTTCGTCAAGAGATGCACGGACATTGTGCGCTGGATGAGTTGAATGATGTTGAGCGGAAGAGTGTCAGGCGTATCAACTAGATTGGGGCACCCTCCCCGTCCGAGGGAAGTGGGTTCTTGACTGCGACTCCTCTGCCAAGGCGGCATGAGCAGCGAGAGCAGTGGCTGCAGGCTTTGCCCTTGCCTTGCTTTGCCCTTGCGTTGCTTTATGCAGCTTGCTCCCAGACTTGGAGACATCCTTACTTCATGTTGTCCTGCCAAGGTGCCGAGATTTCATCCCGCGGCGGCTGCTGCAGTGTCGTCAGGACGTTCCGAGCTCCAGCAAAATCAGGGAGCTGTCTATAGTGGCCAGGAGCAAGTCGTGAGCGCATGCTGGTGGAGACCTTGCTGGTGTCGCCACTGCCCAAGGGTTCCGACAGCGGCAGGAGTCGTTCTTGCGTGGTCTAGACGAGGCTTCGGCGATTTCGGGGAACCTCTCTCAAGGCCAGGCAGGGGTTTGCAGTTTGCAGCAGAGCTCAGCCCTTTGCTTTCGATCGAAGGCTTGGCGCTGCGACTTCGACAAGCAGGGGGTAGGCGCAGTCGCAAGGATTCGCAAGGCAGCACCGAGGCCAAGGCCACGGAGGGTTTCTGTTCGGAGGCTGGGTCAGCCAGGCGGAGTTCGCCCGCGCCTGCCGCTTCTACGGGTGGGGGGAATGGGGAAGCGTATAGGGCACTGGGGACGGAGCAGCTTCGCTTGGACGGCTTGGAGAGGTGTTCGGCCGAGCAAATCTGGCAGAGCTGCCGCGTGAGCGGAGGAGCACTGCGGCTTCGGAAGAGAGTCAAAAGCCAGAAGCACATCGCACTTGCCCGCAGCTCTTGGTGGCCCTCGAGAACCCGGGCTGCACCCCTTTCAAGTTTAGAAAGCCCCCTTTCCAATGCCAGAACGAGTAGACACTGGCAACAGCGACGAGACAGAAACAGGCCACGCTTCTCACGCCGATGACATGCAATGACGGCCTCGGCGTCGCTGGGCCGGCTGCTGCTGGATCAGGCGCAGCGGGGCCCGGGGTGGGAGCTCTTCTCTGCGCTCTGCTCGCTCTTTCTGTGCCTCGGTCTGTCGGGCAAGGCCCAGCGTCAGGAACACACGGACCTGGAGCGCGGGTCCCGGATCAAGAGGGCCTACAAAACGCCCCCCCCCCCCCCGCCCCTTCTCTGTCGCTGTAAGGATCGCCGTGGGCCCTGAGGATGCAAGCTGCACTCTGGCGGCCCACCAGTCCGTGCTGGCAGCCCGAAGCCCCGTCCTGGCGGCGATGTTCCGGCACACGGCATTTCAGGAGGGTCAAACGGCGAAAGTGCGGCTCGTGGACGTGGACGTGGAGACCTTCAAGCAATACCTCCACCTCCTCTACACCGGCAGCTTGGTTCGGAAGCCAGCAAACCATGGCAAAGCACCCTCCTCGCTTTCTCCCAAACAGAGTCGAGCGTCGCTGTTGCCGGCTCGTCGTGGTTCTTGAGAGATCCCTGTATCCCTCCTGTTGCGTGAGAATGGCTCGTCGCGTAGATCGCGCCTGGACGCAGTCTGCTCCCTAGGCGACCTTGAGGAAGGCCTGAACCTGGACTACATTCTGGAGGCCTTGGGGAAAAGCAGGGCTTTCGTGTGCACAGGAATCATGCACGTCCAGGCTTGTCGCGTCTTGCAGCGACGTGTGCTCAGGTGCTGGTGATCGCAGACCGGTTTCAGTCCCCCGGTTTCGGGGATGTCTTGGCCCGGCGTCTGCGGGACTTGGTGCCTCGGCTGCCCCTCGAACTCGCGAGCTTTCAGAGGAGCTTCGGGTAGCGAACGGCTTGAGTGATGCCCGCGTCGCTTGGCGGTGTTCCGAGCTTGAAGTGCAGCTACGCATCCTGAACACCCACGCCGAGAGCTTTGCACCCTCGTTGAAAAAGCGTTCCCACAAGAGCAGCGTTGCGAGCAGTTTGCTTCGGAACAGGTCACGTGGGACGAGACGGTGGGCAAAGTGATGATGACTTACGTTCGACTCCCGGAGGACGAAGGGAGTCGACCGTGCTCATGCGAGTCGAATCCCACGCAATGTGGGTTTGTATGTCGGAGGACAGCGAGTACTCTGGTAGCCTGGTCGGGGTGCAGCTCAGCTGGCGAGCCGGTCATACCAGCTCCATCACGCTTGCTCATTTCTGTTCCTGCTTCTAGACGGCCCCCATCTCTCCTAAGACACATGACCTTGTGAAGCCAAGGATGGGTGACCAACTGACGCAGTTGAGTTTCAAAGATGCGTTGCGGCAGACGCAGAAAGCAGTCCTGCAGCCGATTGATGAAGATACGTCTCGGCTAAAGGCGTCTTGTGCATGTCATTGCGAATGTCTTAGACGGTGGGATCAATTTCCTGCAGGATGCAGCATACTACATGCGATGCTGCTTGAGGCCATTGCTGCTCGGGGTCTCATCTTCTCCATGTTGGCCTTCCCCATCATGCGGGACATTGCAGACGAGGCGCGAGTTGCGCGTCTTGGCAGCGCCGATGCGGCGGCTGAGCTCTTGTGTCGTGCCCATGGAAAGGCGGTGAACAAACGCATCGTCTGCTTGCTCTCGCTGATCACGGACACTTTCGGTTCCCTCTGCGAGCTGCCCGACGAGCCGCGAGCGAAGCGCGCGCGCAAGGCCTGCGAGAGAGCCGAGACCGGTGGCGGACCCGGAGCCTGAGAGCGCCTGAAGACGAGAAAGAGCCGAAGAGCCGCCACAGCGACGCGGCTGGGAGAGTGGAAGTGAAGGGCGCGTGCCAGAGAGAGAGAGGAGCCGGGATGAAGTTCTGGGAGCCGCCGCCTTAAGGAGGGAAAGCGGAGAGACAAGCGGAGCGGCGGAGTAGCGGAGCGATGCGGAGCGATGCGGAGCGGTCAGTGCTCCTTGCCGGAGGCTGGACCACGAAGAAGCCTCGAATCTGGAGCTCTTTGAGCAGGCGCACCGCAACTGCAGTGCATCGCAGTGCTGCGAGGTGCTTCGGGGTTGAGCCGTTGAGCGCTCTGGCAGCGAGGTGCTTTGGATCCGCACGGGCTTCGACCTCTCCAGGGCCTGGGCCGCTGGCCTCAGAAGAGCGGCGTTAAACATATTCGGGAAAAAGTTCAACTTTTTCCCGAAACCCATGGGTGAACACCCGACAACATCACTTAAACGAAACGGCGAATCTCATTCGAAACAAGTCTGGATTCGAGAGGAAGCATATGACAAGTTTCATCTGCACACTGTCACACTCAAAGGTGTTGAATGCCAGGCGATTCAAGAACTGAATGATCCTGACATGCGCTAAAGCCAGTCTGAATTTCAACAGGAATGGAACTACATACATCGAAGATCTGTCACTACGCGATGTAGTAGCCGAATGTTTGTAACACCATCGTCCTTCTTGGGCTACAGCATCAAGCAAATATCTTGGGTATCCTCGTGCTATAAGTTTCTGAAAGAGCACGCCGCGATTCCAGTTGAGGGAAGCTTCGGAACTGCTTGTAAGCAATGATCTTGTCAACTCAGTCATCGCAATCCCACGTTTGACGTTCAGGGGATGGCAGCTGCTGAGCGGCGTGTACATGTACAACATCTCGGCTTGTGGCACGTGGCGAACTGGATCTTCTCGGTGTCCAAATGCAACCATAGGTCGAGGAAAGTGTGCAGGCTTGGAATCTCCATCGGCAGCATGTGTCACAGAAAAACTTGTTTGCCAGTACTGCCAAAGCATTCACGATCACAAGAATGTCATCGACGAAGCGCTTGCAGCACAATGCACGGCATCGGAAATCTCGAAATATGAGCTTATCAAGCCCATGTAGGAAGATGTTGGCAAGCTCTGATGCACAACTCAATCCTGTTGCGATTTCGGTTCTTTGCAAATAACAGAACACTTCATCGGAGACTAGCGCACGATGCCTCAGCAACTGCGCTCGGAAAATGATGTCAACGAAGTTGAGCAGTACCTCAACGATCACACCAGCATATGCAACAGGGTGTTGAGTGCAATACGAGCAGCCATGCAAGGTTCAAACTCTATGGACGGGTACAAATCATGGACATCAAACGTAGCAGCATGTGAAGAAGCTAACATATCTGTCGGAATACATTCCACTGCACTGATCACATTCGCGGTGTCGCGTGCAACTGCCTCGAAAGAGTTCACAATGGTTTGAAAATGTTTTGCGACAAGGACAGCGATTGGCTTTGTCATCCAACGCACCCCCGAAGCAATCATACGGCTCTCCCAAGTAACTAGGCTTGTGAACCTTCATGAGCTGTCTTGGCAATTGTAACATGGGCCCCAGCATCATCGAACAAGCACATTGGCGAACTCACACACTCGAGGATAGAGAATGTGGAATGGCTTGGCAAATGCAACGACATTTCGAATAAGCGTTTTTGCATTCTGAACGATACGTTGTGTAGCTGCCTGATCGACCGATTGCTGAGACTTCTGCAAAGCTCTCAGTGCCGGCTTGTCACAGCAAGCTTTGGTCAGCACTGCAGTGCCCAGACTTTTGTCCGAAGGACATCCATGATGGATGCGTGCGCAGATAACCATTTCATAGCCCAATGGTCCGCAAACGAAAGATGGCGCATCAAGGCTGAGCCCCTCTCAACCCGCTTTGCACAATAAACAGACCAACAGAGATCACCACGAGCGGCCGTCTCATGTTTTTCAATAAACTCCGGAATCTGATCAAGCGAAGGCGTCCATGTCGAACTCGGTTTGAAGATTTTCCGCCTCCAACCAGCCACAGGATCAAGTTAACGCCACCTACGTGCCCTGAAGGCGAACTTCTTCATTCTCAAACGGCGACGATTTTGCTGAGAAAAAGAAACCACCGCTTCTGGAACATCATACTCACTAACGCCTCCAACGAAATGCAGATCCACACGTTTAGCTCGCTGCGCCAGAACCAACCATGATCTGCGGAATAAAATTTGAAATGAACCATTTGCTCACCTGCTCGGTGTCTGAGTTCCAGTATGAAACTCTTTGCCGTGCGCGAGCTCGACGTTGATCACAACGATGTCTGCGAGCAAACTGTCCCTCAATGTTTGCCCGCCACTTGGCACAATTTTCTTCCCGAGTATGTTTAGTGCATTCGCGGCGCTTCGCTCGCGGCGCCGAGGCCATCCTGGATCCCAACAATCGCCAGGCAGAGCTGCGCGAAGCGGCGGAGCGACAGATAGTGGACGCAAGAGCGGAGATGGCGGAGATTGAAACCGCCCGGCTGTTTTTTTGTGCCCGGAAGTGTGCGAGGCCTTGACGCTTCCCGAGTTCGTGAGGGGCTGCCGGCGCTGCCCTCAGAATCCCGTGTTGTGTAGCACACGACCAGAAAGGAGCCACTGCACCCTAGTAGGAACATTTTGCTAACGGTCGTCGGCACAGCCCTTGTATTAAGCGTGCGAGAAGAGATGCGTCCTGCAAGGGAGTTGGGTTTCGATGGCGACGCCGTGCGGGGAGCTTTTCTGTGATTTGCTGAAGCCTTTCAACCATGAGTCTCTCGTCGTCGGCTGAGGCACATCTTCAAAGGCCGAATGCGCGCAGACTTCAAGTCGTCTTTCTGCAGCATCTATCTTATTCGCAGCCGCAGCCGATCGCAGCTCGAGCTTGGGCCGAGCATGGAACCTCTGCGAGTAGCTCCGTTTGAGCCGCGGGCAGAGGCCCCCAAAAAGGGGGCGCCACCATGGGAAGAGACGGCAGCGAGGCCTCAGATGCCGTCCTGCAGAAGATCCGGCTCCTTTTGCGCCACCTTGACAAGGAGAGGCGGTTCAACTCTTCTATTTACTCATTCTTGTGCGCGGGGTGCGCCTGCTTTTCGCGGCTGCTTCGTTGCCCAGGACCGCACCGGGACGGTCAGCCAGAGGCAGTTTGAGTGGCTCCTCCGCCCCCTGGCTAAAAAAACATCCCATAAGAAGATGTTAACGAGAAGCCGCTTGTGTTCCAAAATCAGCTCGAATCAGCGAGAAGGCAGCAACTTGCCGGCGGTGGAGGCCGTGAGCCGAGAAGACTTGGACCACATGTGGTCCACCTTCATCAAGCGTGCAGATGGGGATATCGAGTACGAGGACTTCTAGGTTCTAGTCACAGGAAGAAGCCTGCAGATTCTCTGCATGGTATATGATGTGAAACTGGTATAAGCGGGTTCCTAAAGGGTTGAAGGTTGATACTGTTACTGACAGAGCTGCTACTGTAAGGCTGTTAAGGTTTAGTCGCCGGGAAGCCTAAACCGTAACCCTTTACCAGGATCTCATCCAGTGGATCTTGAAGCCCAGCACTCCGCTGACGGTGAGTTCGACTTGGGAGTTGACTTTCTTTGACTTGAAATCTCACTTGGAGCCTTTGTTCTGGGTCTGGTTCCCAGGTCTGAGCAGGTCTGAGATATTTAGATAGGTGGCTGAGCAGATGGATTCATGGATAGATGGATACACACCAGTGGCCAAATTCAAGCACGGAATTGAAGGCAGAAATCTTGAATTTGAGGGGTGGGCTGTTTGAGCTTGAACCTGAAACACCAAAGATTGAAGATTCCGCTTGCATCATGCCGTTACATGGGTGGATGCACCAAAGCAAGGACTTAGCCATGATTGAAACTTAGCGATTGCACCACGCTTTACTTGACTAGTGTATGTCAAGATAATTGGATACGACGTCGGAACATGATCACTATAGGTGTATAGGACATGTACTGTAACATTCCGTTTTTGCTGAGTATTCAATTTGTTCATAGTGCTAAGTATTCAAAATTCCATAGCATGTTATTAACCTTGGTGCATTTGAGGCTTAGACACATTCCTAGTCTTTAGATTGTTTACATAGGGTTTAAGGGTGTTTAGGGGCTTTTGGGGAATGTTTAGGTTTCCAGTGCGTTCTGGAGGCTTCCCACTTTCTCTTGCGCTGGTGATTTGGGTTTAGGGTTTAGGGGTTGGGGCTCAGGGATTAAGGTTTAGGGTTATATAAGGGTTTAGGGTGCCCAGGCCCTCCAATATCCCTTAATTAAGTAAGGTTCCTTAAATCATAGTGGGATCCCGCATATCATTTAAGGTATTTTCCTTAGCTAAGGGATACTGGAAGGGGGTTCGCACAACCCTAAAAACCCCTACGCGAGAAAGCAGAAAGCAACAGCACCAGCAGCTGCGAGAGTGAACTGGTAGCAGCAGTAGGAGGTTTGAAAGAAGGAGTTTTTCTACAGCACCTCTGGAAAGCAATTCAATTGTAAAGTCTGAACTGAGGATCCACGTGGACTCAAACAGCACTCAAACAATCATGAAGAAAGGAGTGGGGAAGATCCAGACACATTGATGCGGAGTTGCGGCGGGTTCAAAGGCTTACAGGTTCAGGTTTTTCGGTTAAAGCAATCCCAGAAAGATCCGCGGACCGCTGTGGACGAGCTCAAGCTCGCGCCACACGGGCCGCGCAGGCCTGGGGAGCAGATTTCCCAGAACAGCCCCCACTTGCGAAGCCGGCTATAGGCGGCTTGGGGGCAGGGGTTTCCCTTACAACGACCGGACTTTTGAAATTGGGGGGCCTAGATGGGAGTCAGAACTTCTAGAAAAAATCCCGGGTTCGCTGCTTGTGTTGCCCCCACTTGGGGCAGACCTTAGATATATCATTATGCCAATGAAACCTATCAGTGTATCAACTCATCGATATATCAATGTATCGATATGTCAATTTATTAATATATCGATTTTTGAATCTGTGATTATATCAAGATCTCAATAAATCAACAAATCAATATATTAAACCATCAATACATCAATACATCAATGAACCATATCAAGATATCAAGATATCAAGAGGTCAGTGTATCAAGGTATCAGGGTTTCAAGATATCAATATATTAATACAACATCAATATATCCATGTATCAATGTATCAATGTATCAAATGTATCAGATGTATCAGATGTATCAGATGTATCATTATACCAGTTTTTCCAACCTCTCAGTATATTGTGAGCTGCCATGCATGTGTCAGGAACATGCGCTGTGTCTGCGTAGCATCCGTAGTACTAGGCGTGCCAAGTGCGAACAGTAGATTGCGAGCAGCCGTAGCTCGTGAGAGTTGCGACTCGCGGTCGGTCCGTCGACGCGGTCGTGCCTGTAGGGACTGGGAAGCTGAACTCGGGCTGTCCGTCATTGCAAGGGTTGTTTGCGGTTTGCACGGGCATCAGAGAGGGCAGTTGCTTTGGGGTATGCGTAGGGGTGATTTTGTGGGTTTTGTTGTACGGATTCCGAGGTGCAAAGGCTTCAGAAGCTGATGTTGAGGTCTGCAGTGGAGGATTGACTCCAGTCCATGTCAGTCACGCTTTGCAAGGTCGTTCCGAGTTCCCACAAATAGTGAACCAAGGGTAATTATGACTGTGACGGGTCATCGCCTGCAGTGCTGGACGGTGCCCGTTTGATCTGGCACGCGCTGCCGGGCATGTGCATGATGATGATGGAACACCTTTCGTTTCTTGGCTTGACGTTGAAGGACTTCATGTTGAGTGTAGATGGGATGCAATTAGGCCGATGGATCCCTGCTTCCGCCGCGCGCTGGAGTCCAGGCCGGGCTCCCGCAAACTTGACCCTTTGATTCGCGCGTGTGTCGAGGATCTAGCTAGGATGACATCCGTTGAGATTTCTGCCAGTCGCGCGATCAGAAAACTTGAGTGCGTGGCATCTGTGTGACCATCAGCGCACTCAGTTGATGTGACGCGCGTCCACCAGCAGCTGAGAGTTGCAGTCTTGCAGGCACGTGGGTGATCAGGCTCTTCATGTGCTTCCACGGCGCATGGGTCAAACATGTCACCACACCTTGGCCATGTTTGCAACAAGTGAAGTTGGATGTTCTCCATCTGGTTTAACAACTTGTTGTCCTTTGCATGCGCGAATTTGTGAACACATGCTTTCAGGCTGCTCCTCCTCCGCCCTGTGTCCAAGTCCAACTGATCTCCAGATTGAGATTCCTGGAGCACATTCCTGATGAGGACCTTGCCCAGACGGATTCGGCTCGGGTGCCTGCAAGACACGTGCTCAGAAAGCTCTGAACTCACAGCACATTTGCGCCGGGGCTTTCGGCGCATTCAGGTGATGTGGCGAGCCCACCAGCAGTTGCGACTTGCAGTCTTGAGGGCGCAGACGGCCCATGAAGCCTCTTGATGTGCCGGCGCATGCGTTCAGAGGCTGGCGGCCCGGCTCCTCCTCCTCCTCCTCCTCCTCCTCCTCCTCCTCCTCCTGCGGTCCGTGTGCATTCCTGCTGCGCTACTGCACCTCGTACTGCACAACCCGGATAATCTCTGTTACTTAAATGCCACTGCCTACACGCTAGCCTACATTCAATACCTTGCAGAGCCCTGTGATCCCATGCTTGGTGCCCAGTCTCTTGAGCGGTCTTTGCAAGCTTTGTTGATTGATCCTGTCACTGTACCCGGAGAGCGGCTTACTATCCCTGATCTTCCCGGGTGGCGTTTTCTTCTACGCGACTGGACGAACATGCATCGTCAACAGGACTGTCTTGAGCTCATCCATCATTTGTTTGACCCACATTGCCCGACACACATGCGCTGTCAGTGGGAGGCCAGACCGGTGCCAGGTACCGTTGCTGCTCGACGACCCCTCATACGTGGTCTTTTCAGCGTTGACCTTCCCCTCCCTAAGAAAGCCTCCAGCGCCACCATTCAAGAATGCATTGTCAATTGGCACGAACAAAAAATCCCCCATGGCCTCCTCCAGGCACCGCCTTTCATGCTAACCAGCCTTGCCCGATATGCAAACCCAACCAAGGGCAAAAATGAGACGCGTGTCCCTTGCAAGGCCATGCAGCAAGTCAGTTTTCCTATCTTTCGAGGTCCCGGACATGAGATCCAATGGGCCACCTACGAGCTGGTGGCGGGGATTTTGCACCTGGGGCCATCGCCCCAGCAAGGCCACTACCGTGCATTTCTTGCGCACCCGCGTGATGCTCACACTGCCGCACCCCAGGTGTCTGCTGTTTCCTGTCCCGGAGGTGTCGCACCTGCAGGTGCAACGGGGATTTCGGCCCCCTCGGGTGGTGTACGGAAGATGGTCAATCGCCCGAGTTGTGTCATCCAACATATGCTCGGATCCTGAGTGCGAATTGCTATATTCTCTGCTTTCGTCTCACTAAGCTCTGATCTGTACAGCTAGTGCGCAAGGGACCAGGGAACGGTTCTGCGATCGCAAAGTCAAAAAAGTCCTCCTCCTGCGGTTGCAGCCCCAGATCGCTGAATGCTTGACCACCGCAGCAATCGTGCGGTCATTAGCTTTCCTTGGACCAAGGATCCGTTCAGGACATCAAGCTGTGTGGCAGTGCTGTGAGATGGGCCTGCCGGATACTTTGTTCTGTGCGCTCGCGCCTG
>CAJNDT010005922.1:433049-486644 GCA_905221615.1 Symbiodinium sp. CCMP2592
ACTCGGAGAGCCACATCAAAGGCCTCGGCTTGGGGGAAAGGGACTCCTCAGCTGCCTTTGGCGCTGAAAGGATCCCCCTGGACCCGGCGTCGGAGCAGGAGCGCGCTCTCCCGCCCATCACCCCGGACAATGTCACGAGCGTGGCCTCGGACGACTACAAGAAGAAGAACACGGGGGATAAGACAGCCCACGTCTTCTGGGCCAAGATGGAGTGTGGCCTGGTCCTCAGCTCCGTTTCCCCGTGGGAAATCGTTGACAAGAAGAAGGGTGAGACTCGTGGGGGCTACGTTTGCCGCCACTGCAAAGGGTTCTGGCGAAGTGGCAGAGGGGCCAGCCGTTTCCTTCTCATCACGGGGGAACACAAAGGGCAGTCGGCCCAGCTCCAGCTCATCCTGGACGAGCCCCCCCAGAACCTCTACGAGTCCTGGGTCAAGGACCGGATCGAGTTCTACAAGAGGGTGGAGCCCACGGCGGCCCCCCGGGATCGCTCCCTCCGGGTCAACCCGAGCCTCAGCTCCAGGCTCCGGTTCAGCAAGACGAACCTCATGGGCCAGGTCTCCGACATGATCTGGTCGGTGGTGCTCTCCAACTCGGAGCGGGATGGCCTCAAGAAGATCCACGAGCTTGCGGCATCCCGAGTCCGCCCGGCCTGAGCCCTGTTTTCTTTTTGAACAAGGCATGTGGAGGGGGAACCCCTGCCAGGTGCCTATGGCCCTGAAGGGGGTCTCCTCTCCCTTCTGGCTGCTGTAGCTTTTCTTGAGGTCTTGTGCCTTGGACCCTGAGGGGGAACTGTCTTAAGTGCAAGTACCTACACTACTCAGGACTTGGGCCATGTCACAGGCCTTTTCTTCGGCAACAGGAATGCCCTCAAGGGGGGGTGGGACCTCCAGGCGCCTTTGGCCCTGATGGTCCCCCCTTTCCCCGACAAGGGAACGACTACTTGCCAGACCGTCGGCCTACAGACCATCGCCCCGTGCGAAAACAAGTGCCCTTGGACTGCATTGGTTTTTCTTCTCTCTCTCTCTCTCTCTCTCCCTCTTCCCTTCCTCCCCTTCTCCCGTAGTCGCCGTGGCTCAGGATGACTACCTTTGTATTTTGTTGTCCATCTCCCTTTGGGAGGGCCCTTGTCAGGGCCCCTGACCCTCTCATCTCTGCTCTCTTTGAGCAAGGCATCGGCCCTCTTCAGTCGGATGGCGAGATTCTTGCAGGAGTGTTACTAGACCCGATCATCAGGGGGTCGGGTCGCTCCTTCGAGGAGGAACAAGTTGATGTGACACGTCCCTGGGGGCAAGAAATTGTGGATTTCATGGCCCGTTGTAGGCCTACCCAGGAACTGGATCGTGTACTAGGTGTCCCCGATGGGCCACCACGACCGGTGGTTCTTTCATACCGCCCTACACTGGTCTTCCAGCGTATTGTGGAACGAGCTCTCTCTCTCTTCTCAGGCCCCACGGGGGAGGAAGATGCTCAGGGGATCCTCACCTCTCTCTGGGACCTTTGCACTAAGGTCGCTGCAGGCACTCCCTCTCACATGTTTTCAGAGGTGATCCAACGAAGGGCGGAACTAGACCGCTGTGAGTGGCGCGTACTACGAGAAGGGATCTTGCTGGCCCCCTGCACGGTGAGCCGGTGGCGCCACTGGAAACCGGGGAATGTCTCCGAGCACCATTCTACCAACCAGAGGGCCCTGGAGCGTGGCCTTCGGGAGAAATGGGGGGAAAGGCTCCTCTCTTATCTCCTCCCGGCTGCTGGACAAATCCCGCACATGGCAGCTATTATGCCCTCAGGCACCACTCTCATCTCTCTCGAGCTCAAAGGGGAGTTCATGGATCTCCTGGGTGATGCTAGGTTCCGCACCCTCAGAATGAGATGCCTTTCCTATGAAGAGCTCAGGCGCCTTGGCTTCAAGGCCATACCATGGAAGGAACACGACGTTCGTGCCCTCCTCAACACTCTCCGTGATCAGGAGGTGTCTCCTCACAAACTTCAACAGGTGTGGGACACCCTCAAGTGGTTTGGTAAGAAGTTTGGGCTCCTTGCGGTTGACGAGGTCTTTCGGCTCACTGAGAAGAAGAAAGCCCTCTCGGAGTCCCTCGTTAGCACAGTGCACCGTCCGATGCGGAAAGCCCAGGTCCCCTCCAAGTCCTTTGTGGTCCAGGCGGAAGAGGTCGCGGCTCGCCCGCTTTCGAGCTCGGCCACAAGAATCGAGCTCATGGATGCCTTCATCTGTGGCATTGCAAGGTTCCAGCTGGGCTCCAGTGCCCGCTTTAGTGACCTTCAACACACTAGCCCAGATACCCTCAAGGTGACCTCCACAACCATTGAGTTTTCGGCCTGGCAAACCAAGACCCACTCGGCGGTGGCGATTCACAAAAAGCCGGTCCCACTCATCTGCCCGAAGTACTCCTTCTCGGGCAAGGACTGGTGGACTCCTCTCCTCTCCACTTGGCGCAAGCTCTCGGCGACCCCTATGTTTGAGGCCATGGACTACCTCATCCCGACCGTTGGCAAGGACTATGACGGCTTCATTGCCAGGCCCGCCACCTCGCAGCGCGCCCTGAACTGGCTGCGCTCGGCCATGTCTCGGCAGGAGATCGACAAGGCCCTGTGGGAGGGCCTCACCTGGCACTCTTTCCGGGTGTTCATGCCGGACTGCGCCTTCCAAGCACACGTCCCTCGCGACCAAAGGCAGTATCTTGGCAACTGGATGGCGGAGAGTACTGCGGATGTCTACACCCGGGAGAAGAGGAACGTGGTCTGCGCCATCTGGGAGAAGGTCACCTCGAACCTAGATCAGATCGACACGGCGGGTACCCGCACTTCAGTCATTGATCTCTCCCGCGAGGAACCGCAGCACCCCCTGGAGATTCCTGCTGCGGCTGCGCTCCCGGTCTCAGGTGCCAGCGGCCCTGAAAGAGGGAGCCCTCCTCGTTCAGTGAGGGACTCATCCACTCCTTCTCGCCATGCAGACAGCCCGGCGTCTAGCTGGCTTATGACGCAGATCCCGGCGGACGAAGTGCCTCCGCCTCAAGGACCTCTCACGCCTGTTTCCACCAAGGTGGCCCGAGGCAACAAAAAGCGGATCCACCTCTTGAATCAGGACCTCCGTGCTGTGGGTTGCGGTTGGAGCCCCTCTATGGACAAGGTGGAGGCCCTTAATGCCATAGATTATCAGGGCGACGTGAACTCCTACAACCTTTGTGCGAGGTGCTTCCTTCAGTTCTCCTTGCCGGCAGAGTTTCGAGCAGGGGATGCTCCCCCTGCGGGAGATTCCAGTGAATCTGCCTCCTCAGGTAGCCTGACGGATGACTCTGTGGACACGGCATCGGAAGCGGAGAAGGTTACCTACCAGGACCTTGACAAGGCTCTGGCCTCCAAAGGCCAGCCTTAGATGGACGACATCTTTCAGTTTTGGGGTTCTTTTGTGCCGCCCATCCTTCGGCTGTGGCTTCTTTCTGGACGGCACAAAATTTTGGAACTCTTTTCTGTACAAGGAGGGTTCCCGATCCACAGGTGCCGTAGGCCCTGAAGGAGGGGACCCTCCTGTGCTTCGAAACGGCCTCTTTCTTGGCTGAGGTCTTCGACCGAAGGAACATCCCGGGAGTCGGCAGCCACACCAATCCACCATGCAAAAGAGGGCTTGCGTGCATGGTTTTTGGTGTGCCATTTTCATGCGGATATCTGACATTAGTTACTTGCAACAAAGCTTGCCGACTTGCAAGACTTATGTCAGGAGACGTCTGCCAAAATGGCTCTGCCATTTTGGCCCAAGATCGTGGACCGTGGGTCCTTCAAAATTTGAAACCCACCCGCCCTTCCCCATGGCTGCCTTAGCCAAACCTCCCGAAGCCATCCCTGATGCTTATGCCGACGACATTGCAGAGCTGCATTCTTCTGTCTCCACCCTCTTGGCAAGGAAACAGATCCCCTACTCTGTCCAGGCAGCCTTGGCCAAGGAGGGCTACATTACTCTGGAAGACATCGCCGACCGCTGGGATGATGCGTCGGCTGCCAGAACCAATGGCCCTAGGGATCTAGGTTTTGCTAGCGGAACCAATGGCTTCACAGATCAAAGCAGCGCTTTCACTGCCATGCGTCTCTTTCAGGCAATCAAAGCGGCTAAGGAAATGACCAAGAACCTCTATGCACCTCGATCCAGTGTCACGCCTGGCCAGGCTTCTTCGGATCGATCCGGCCTCGAAGTGCTTTGTGACCGACATCAGCTCCTCACGGATTGGACTAAGGAAACGGGGCTCCCGAAGCCCAAACTTGAGGCCCAGGGAAGTGACAACCTTCTCAAGGCGCAGTTCCGCTTCTGCTCCAAAGGAGAACTCGGCTTCATCAATGCGAAATACATCATCAGTGCCTTGCCAGAGCTTGAAGAGAAGCCTTTCAAGACAAGGCGAAAAGTGACAGTAGACGGCTGGGATAAAGAAGAGGAGGAAGAGGAGCGGAAGCTCCCGACCACTCGGCGACACCTGGAAAGGATGCACCGCGTCTTCCGCAACAATCTTTCGATGTGTCTTCTTGCTTTCCCCCAGTTCTCGCAGTTCGATGCGTCTAAGCATGACCTGGATGACTGGTATGACTGGTTCTGGGGTCCGGACATTGCGGGGCGGACTCCAGCCCCGTCGGAGAAAACTCTCCTTTACGCTGAACGAAACGCTTGGAGAGCCATCCACAATCTGGTTTACGAGGGCAAATCACTCAAAGAGGCCATGATGGAAGTTCGTGCTGATGCCCTCTTCTGGACAAGGGAAGTCTACGAGCGCGTGCCTCGGCCTGGGGAGAAGGGTCCGAAGGGCACTCCGAAGGGTGAGAAAGGCACTCCCTTCTCCAAAGCCCCGGGCAAGGGGTCCTGGAAAGGCAAGCAAACCTGGCCAGCGTACCAGCCTGTGTATCAGCCCTTTCTCAAGCAGCCCACCAAGGGCAAAGATGGTAAGAAGGGCACGCCCAAGGGCAAGGGCAAAGACTCCTGGCCGCAGTCCTGGTCCAGGAATAATCCTAAGGGCACCCCCTTCTGCCGAGATTATCACATCAAGAAGCATTGCCCCGGAAACTGTGGGCGCTCCCACAACTGCCCGGTCACTAAAGACGGTTGGGTGTGCAATGCCCCTCCGAATGAGCACAGTCCGGACAACTGTCCCTACAAGTGAGGACTTCCAGTCCCAGGTGCCCTTGGCCCTGAACTAAGAGACGTGCCGGAAGTGGAGACACGTGGTGCCCTCTCCACACCAGGTGCCCTTGGCCCTGAAGGAGTACAGGCACGGGACAGATCACGATCTCCCTGTGGGAAGACCGCCCCCGCGCCAAGGGGGAACACCATTCATGTGGGCATGCAGCCCTCTGGTAGCGCTCCCTCGGATGACAAGCCCTTCTCTCTCGGGCCTTGGATTGAGGAACATTACCCGGGCTCTCTGCCTGCAAATTGTTCTCCTGAATGGCTTCATGGGGTCCCCGACCGCCTGGTCCGGAGACTCCAGTGGTCCCCCTCCGATTGCACTGCCAGCATTCCTCAGGGTGCCATAATCTTGCCATTCGCGGGCCGTGAGGAGGAAGCCCCCTGGTAAGGACCTCCTTAATAACACACTGTTTGGGTCTCTCTGTGCGTCGGCGCTGCAAGGAAGCATCTCCTTTGTGGGAGGATGCCCGGACCTCAACACCTGGGGTTTGGATAGATGGTTTCAGGACTCGGGTACTCTTCAGGCAGTTAGGTCCCGCTCGGCGGAGAACGCCTGGGGGATTGCCGCTCTCCCTGAGGCAACGCTCCACTCGGCGGATGAGGAGAGCACCCTGCTCCTTAGGTTCCTTCTGCTTACCTGGCTTGCCTTCAAGGCGACTTCGTCTAATGCACCTACTAAGGTCTTCTGTTTTCTGGAGATGGCTGAGGACCCTGCGCGAGGAGCCACTTCTCCGTCCAAACGACGCTCCTCATCGGCCTGGGCCACTTCGGCCCTGCGTGCTTGGACCTCAGATTTAGGTCTTCGTATTCTGCACTTTGATCTGTGTTCCTTTGGTTGGGTCTTTAGTCGTCCGTCTAGAGCCGTGACGAATCTTCCCCTCCAATCCTGGGAGGGCAAGACCTGCACACACACCCATCACCCTAAACCGGATCGTCCCGTGCCGGGGGACGCTCGACGACCTGAAGCCATGCTACAGTGTATCGCATCGGCACCAGCTGGTAAACTTCGCGACACAGGCTCTCCAGTTAAGGATTCACCGCCGGATCCTGTTTCCAAACTCCTTGCTGGTCCCTCGCTGGGACAGGAGCGTCCTCACTGGGCGGCTCAAGGGTCAGCACGGCTGTTCAACCCTCCCTACCCTCGCTGGGGGGGAAGCGTCAGATTGCTGGGTTTCCTGGTGCAGGTACCCATGCAGGCGATCACTTGCTCGCTGCGACCCCGATGATTGGGTGTGATCGGCCTTCGACGCTACCGCTCTCGGAGAAGCTTACCCTAGACGATGCCACAATGCGTGTGACCCATGGCTTTAAGGTTAGGCCCCTAAGGGATGGTGGAGGTAAGACCTCGCCGGGTAGGACCCCTCCACACCTTCGCAAAGGACCGACGGCTCCTGCTCTGGGCAAGTTCATTCGCGAAAAGGCGGGGCCGTTGGTCCCCTCTTTTCTAGCCTCAACGGCAGCGGGTGCCAAGCAGCACCCCTTCCCGGAATCTGTTCTCAAAGAGATCCGTGATTTCATCTTGCCCCGGCACACCCAACCGGATGCTGGACAGCCCTTTCACTTGGACGTGATCAGGAGGCTCCTGTGTGACATCCAAGATGTCGATGCTGAGTATCCGCAGATACTAAAAGAAGGAGTCCCTCTTGGAGTGGATACCCCTACTCTCCAATCTCCGGGCGTCTGGCCCTTGAAGTCGGAACTCATTGGTGAAGAGTGGGACCCGGTGGAAGCTCCACCCCCCACTGGCCATGCCAACTACTCCTCCGCGGACACATTTAGGGAGGAGATTCGGGCCACCTTTGTGGAGGAAACCCCCTTGGGCATGGTCATTGGACCGTGCACCCGCGCCGAGGCAGCGGCGCACTGCCAATGTGCAGAGGACGAGCTCTGCCCCTGCCCCATGGCAGGGATTGATGAGTCGGACAAGATCCGTTCCATCTTCGACGGGTCTAAGGGTGGTGCTAATCTCCGTATACAACAGAATACCGTAGAGAAAACCACGGCCCCGACGGTCATGGACTGCGTCCAATGCCTGCATTGGCTTCGGGCATCTCGCTCTCGTGGGAAACCAGGTGCCCATGGCCCTGATCCTGAGGAGCAGGCAACCCTGGCTACTGCCCCAGGGGCGACAAGCCGAGAACAGGACGGCCCCTCGGGCAACGCAGACTCCAGTGCCGGCTCCGGCCGACCCTGGAGCTTCCCGGGCTCTGACGAGGACTGGATTTTGCTCAAAGCTGATGTTACTAAGGCGCACAGGAGAATCAAGATTCTCCTAAGAGAGTGGCGTTACCAAGTTGCCCAGCTTGGTGAGGAATGGTGGGTCAACACCGTAGGCACCTATGGAATGGCCAGTGCCCAGCTCTACTGGGGAAGGATGGCTGCCATCCTTCTTAGGATTGTGTATGCCGTGTTTCCCGAGGTTGACTGGGGTTTCGTCTTTGTCGACGACTTTGCCTGGCTACTCCGTAAATCGAATTCCCCTCTGCTGGCAACAGCGATTTGTTTGCTGTTGCTTGCTCTTGGCACTCCTCTGAGCTGGAAGAAAACCCTGCTTGCTGAGGTTAATACTTGGCTTGGCTTTGTCATTGACCCAAAAGGACCCTGTGTGCAGATGGCCCGAGACAAGCACCTGCTTGTCATCGGCATTCTTGAAGAGCTTAAAAGCGGTAAAGTCATGTCGGCTTCTCAGATCGCTAGCGCTTTGGGTAGGCTGCAGTGGGCGACAACGGCCTGCCCCCTCACCAAGCCTTTCCTCCAACCCTTTTGGGCTTGGAAGAAGGCCTGCCTGACAGCAGGGCGTCCGGGTAAGCTTATCCGTGCGCTCTCGGCTCTGCTCCTCTCTCTTTTTGACCAGAAGTTCCGACAAGCATCGCCGTATGCCCCGCTTGCCATTTGGTCGGGGGCAAGTGATGCTAGCGCCTCAGATGATGGCAGCGCCTATGTGGGCGGCTGGCTCTCTAACGCGGACTCCCCGTCCAAGTCGGAAGTGTTCTGGTTCCACTACCAGGTCACTGCAGAGCGGCATCCATGGGCATTTGACAAGGGCTGCCCGAAAAAGCGCATTGCTGCCCTCGAGATGTTTGGCACACTGATCCTCTCTCACTTTCTCATGGAGAAGGCGCCTGCGTTCATACCGAACCTCAGGCTCCCCCTGGTCAGCGACAACCAAGGGAATGTGTACTCGCTCCTGAACGATAAGTCCAAGAGGATGCCAACGTCGGTCATCCTCATGGAGATACTGTACCAGCTGCACCGGCATGGTATGCAGCTCGCACCCTCCCACGTCAAGCGTGACTTCAACACTTGGGCTGATGATCTGACTCATCCCAACTTTCAAGGTTTCACTCCATCTCTCTGCTTGCCGGTGGAACCCGTGCTCGAGCATTTTTCCCTCATCCGCTCTATCCTGGAAGATCGTATTTTCGACGATCCTTCTGACCTCACCCATGGGCCCGCGCAGGGCGCCCGGTGAGGATGTGGCTGCCTCCTGTACAGGCTTCTTTCTGGACGGCACAAAATTTTGGAACTCTTTTCTGTACAAGGAGGGTTCCCGATCCACAGGTGCCGTAGGCCCTGAAGGAGGGGACCCTCCTGTGCTTCGAAACGGCCTCTTTCTTGGCTGAGGTCTTCGACCGAAGGAACATCCCGGGAGTCGGCAGCCACACCAATCCACCATGCAAAAGAGGGCTTGCGTGCATGGTTTTTGGTGTGCCATTTTCATGCGGATATCTGACATTTTTTAACATTATTCATTTTTGGGTCGTTGTTTGTTCTTGCCACCTCGTTCTTCGGAGAAACTGCTCGCTAGTCGGGGTTCAGTCTGCAGTCTTGGCTCAAGACCCATCTCGGGTAAGAGACTCGACAAAAGGCATCAGGAAAAGGCCAGGCCGAGCTTTGCACAGCCATGACCTGCCGTTTTCAGAAGGCCCAGCCCCCTTAAGCCTCCTTCCGTCACGGCCCAAGAGCCACAACCTGCCAAAAACCAAACCCACAATGTTGGACCACGGCCCATTCGGCCTATCAAAAGCCCGCATCATGAGCATCAGCTGGAAGCCTCGGGCCAGTCTGGCCGCGCAGAGCCCCGCTGATGCTCATGATGCGCGCGCCTGCGGTGATGAGCTGGTTTGCCATTTGCTGCCATCGCGGACGGACGCAGAACACTCGGATTCAACAAGCCGTCCAAAAACATGACCGAAACGCGACACGGAACGTGCGTTGTTTTTCGTGGCCGCCCCCAACTAATTTCGAGTTTTCGCGTCCGTGCCAGCGACGCCGCAGAGGCGCGCATCACGAGCATCAGCGGGTCCCCTGTGACACGGCAGAGGAGGGTTGGCGGCGTTGGCGGGCCACCTTACAAAGGCTTCGCGTTTGGAGCTTCTCCTAGCTCCTGGCGACCCATGGCCGCACCTGCGGAAAGGGCCCGATGCACTGCCCCATTGATATATTGATTTGTTCTTTGTTGATAGAAACACTGATACGTTTGATGCATTGATACATTGATATGTTGAGATATCGAGATGTTGACATATTGAGATGTTGATTGCCCGCGAACATAGAAATACGAATGCATGTGCATGGTACAGAACTGAGGCTTACGACCAAGATCGTGACGGCATCATCAATTGGGAAGAATTCGTGGAAACTCATGGAGTTCTGCAGAACGCTCTTCGCCTCAATCCATCATTGGAAGGCGATAAGGACCCTGACATGATCAAGGGTGACCTGCACCACTGCTACCTCACGATGATTGGCTCCGAAGGTGTCGGATCCTGAGGTGGTGCGTTGTGGTGCTGCAGTCCATTTTGGCGTTTCGTGACTGGCTGCAATTCCAGTGTTGCCAGGACAGGCGGCTCACCTTCGCCAGGTTCATAACGTGGCATCGAGATGCCCTTATGTCGTCTTCCCTTCCGTCCGATGTGCTTGCGAAGACCCTTCGCAGTGTAACTTGACGGCACAACTCGAAACAGATGTAAGGCTTCGTTGAGGAGAGTCGGAAGGGAGCACGTGCAAAGGTGGCCAAGCAGCTCCAGCGCGTCTTCAAGTTGTCTGAGATGCTAGGTGCAGATTTTGTTGCGTTTCTCTGGATGCCTAAATGAATCTTGTTGGCATCCCTAAAGATCCTAAGCCTGGACTCCTAAAGCCTTAGGATCGAGAAGCGCGGACAACTAACAGAGTCCGACAAACAGGCGGGATCAGTGGAGTCGGGATTCTTGAACCGCCTTCCTGGCCAGCATGGAGACTTGATGCCAGGTGCTGGTACGTATCCTTCAGCACCTTGCGCAGTTCAGTCGTGAGCTCTGGGGTCAATCCGGCTGCCAGCGGGATGCGGTGGTCGCACACAGCTTCGCCAACAAGTGGACGGAGACCCGGTTGCAGAGAGATGTGGCACGGCCATCAGATGAATCATCTGCCTTTTGAATGTGTGTATCTCCCCCTCGCTCTCTTCTCAAGTCTCTTCGTCAAAGACCTGCATGGGTTTACTCTCCGGGCTCTTTGCTAACCACTGCACTTAGTCCGCACTTGGCCGTCGAGGCGCCGGTGGTAGGCATGAATGTGCAGCAGCTGAAAGCGGTCTTCTTGCACGACTTCGATAGAAGCCGTCTGAAGTTCAGCTCCCGCGTGGCCTTGAAGAAGTGGGAGATCTTTTGCATCCCGGCCATCCCGATCCCACACCGTCTCCCAGCCTGGTTGGCGAGAGTGAGGCTTGTGACGGAGCTCGAAGATGGCCGAAAGTTGAGCAGCGGCTTCCACGTCTATCGCTATCAACAAGAGTTCTTCACTTGGCACCTCATCTCAGATAGCACCGCTGACACAGCTTTCGAGGCACCCTTTGTCGGACTTCTCACTGATTGATCGATCCTAGGCCTAAGCTCATTTTGAGGGTCGTCTGCTTCAAGTCTTCTTGGCTTCGAAGCTCTTCCTTTCGGTCTCGTCTTTCTCTTCCTTTGCCTCCCGAAAGTTGCAAATCCTTTCCACGTGCCATCAGTCAGAGGCTCACAGCTCTCTTTGTGCTTTTCCTCCAATCTTCTTCTTGCCTTCGGTCAACTGCAATGCTGCCAATGCTCTTCGGGAGGTGGCCTTGGAGGGTCTCAGCGCCGAGTTGCGGCTGTTCTGCCTACTGAAGACCCTTGCCAACTTCGGTGTTCGCCTTCCGTGGCCCAACTTGCAGGAGGCCTTGTCCCAGGCCGTGGGAATGCGGATCGTCACCGAGGAGCAGCGCCGCCTCTGCCTCTCTGCTTTCGAGGAGCAGGTTGCCAAGGGCCTTCACGCCGAGGGCCTCTACTTCAGCCGAGAGCGCTTGGAGAAGGTGACCGCAGGCCTCGTTACCTCCCCTAGCCACGTCATGGGCATCTTCGTCGGGACCTCAGCCTACAGTCCTCCGTTGTCGTGTCTATAGATCCCACACCAGAGTTGGAGCATCAAGAATCGGCGAAGCTACACAGCTACCCTCCAGATTCTTCGGTTTGGTGGGGGTTTCAGCCATCACCGATCTGCGCTCCTACACGGCTATTCTCAAGAAGCCAGAATGATTTATTGAGCCGCGTGCATAGACTTACGCAGCGTGGAATGCAGCACGCCATGAGAAGTGTTCGCTGCCTTCAACACCCGTCGTGGGTTGCTGTGATACTTGAAGCAGGTAGGACCAGTGGAGGGCCGTAGGCAGGGGAGGTTCAGATTGCGACATTGAGGCCGAGATGGGCGTCTTTCCTGTGACTTCTGTCTGGGCAGACTTCCTTGATGCCTGAAGCGAGCGGCCTCGAGCCCCAGCCTGCGGAAGACCCGTGGGCCCTGTACAAAGCGGCTAGGGGGGACCTGTCCGGGACAGCCTTGTGCAAAAGAGAGCTCCTTGTGCCATTCGACTCGCGTGGAAAGGGGCCTTTTCGCGAGTTGTGGTCAGGCTTGGATCATCAGGGTCTGGGGCGTTTAAGCCGGACGGATTTCGAGTATCTCCAGCAGGTCTCCTCGCACCGGCCTTGGTGGCCTTGGCTTTGTGTTGGGAAACGGTTCAGCCCTTCCCAGGTGCTCCGCGCAGGCTCTGAGATCGATTCTACCGTGTTGCTGTGTTTCGTCGCTTTTCTGTGGTTGGGGTTGCATGGGTCGTAGTTGAGTGCTGAGAGGGCATGAGCATCGAATTGCGGATGCTGCGCAGCTGGGCCGCCGAGGTGCTCTGGCGGCAATTGCCCTTTGCCCTTTCACGCTTTCACGTGTCCCGAACGGCGGATCGAGGTCTGCGCTGACAGCATCGACCTCCTTTTGAGGCGAGCACCGGTCGCGATGGCTTGACAGAGGGACGGCCGTTTCTGGGGCATGGGGCAGGCTGAAGATGATCGGCGACCACGCCGGAGGGTGGGCCCAGGCCGCAGCCGCTCGGGGAGCAGCGGAGCCGCTCCGCCGCTGCGCTTCAATTGAGCGGCAGGTGCTGGAGCCCATCGAGGCCTCCGAGTTCGCTCGACGCCTCGAGGCTCCTCTGCAGTGCCACTTGAGAAAACGAAGCACCCTAATTTGCTTCTGGCAGGTGTTGGGCTTTCCTGGGGAGCCCGCCGAGATCGCGGCGGAGGCAAGGCGCTCTTCAGCCTCTTCAGCGGCTCTCCAAAAAGGGGCTCTGGCACTCGCGGGACAGGTGGCAAGATGTCGTGGGAACGGCCTGAGCCTCTGGAGTGATTTCGTGTTGCCCTCGGTTGGTAGCGTTTGGCCAAGGGACTGGGACCCAGGGAGCTTGAGCTGGGTCTTGAACCGTGTTGTCTTGGCTTAGTAGCTCAGCGTTTGTTGCTGCGCTTGGGATGTTCGGGCCCCCCAAGTCCAGTTGGCGGGGAAGGGATCGGCGGTCCCAACGACTCGAATAGTGCGTGGACGTGCTCTGATATTCAAGGTGCCGCCAGTCAGATCTCCGTAGAACATGTCTGCTGCGTCTGGCTCCTGAGTTGTTGGGCCGCATGGAAGGCTATGTGCTCCTGACACGAGTCTCAGGCCCTTTTCGGTCTGAAGCAGTTCCGACGTGCTCCAGGCGCTCGGCGCTTTTGCAATGAATTGGTCCGTCACCCGCGTGCTGTAGGCACGGCCAAAGATGCCGTGAAGACCAAGCCCACGCCTACCACACCCGCCAGGGCCCTCGTTCAGCGCAGCTTGTGCCTTCGAGGGCCATGACCACAAGTCGTGAGGTGCGCAAAAAGAATCCGATCCGCAAAGCTGAGTGGGATTCCAGCATCTTTTCGGGCGCTTCGCTTGGTTTGGCTCTCGACTCCAGTTCAAGCTCCATAGCTTCTGTACTCAGGCTTCTGCGCCAATGCTTCAAGGCTTATCAAGCTTAGATGGACTTTGAGATCTCCCGCATTCCGGACTGTAGGCCGGCTTCTCTGCGCGTGTACTTCAGTTCGCAGGAGTCTGAGCGGGCATTTTCCCACCGTTCCAATCGTCTATGGGGGATCTTAAGCGAGGCCCCCGAAGGATCCCGTCATGCACCGGGCAGCATCCTTGGCACCCTGCAAGACTGCACAAGACGCTGCGCGGCATCACGGCCTGCCCAGGCTGCATCCAACCCTGCACTGAGCAGGTCGAGCCTTCGTCCCAGAATCTGATCCATAAGCCAAGCTTTCGACTTGCCTCAGGCCGGCAACAGTGGCAACGGGGCCCATGGGCCCTTCTGCGAACAAGGGCGGTTCTGCGCAGGAAGCGAGACCAAAGGCTGTCTTTGGCCTTCTTAGCCTGCCTTGATCCTGTCCCTTCTGGAGGACCGCCGCGGTCGCAGTGCGTCGCCGCACAGACAGCGCCTTCCACGCCGAGCCTGTCCCTTGAAACCGCGGGATCCGCCGGGACACCCGTGTCCACGCATTGCGCGCGGTGGGCTTCCAAGGTGCGGCCAGGGGAGTTGAATCACCGACCCTGAGAGCCCGAGAGCCCTGCTTAAAGCAGGGCAGAGCTTCAGGGGGCCCCTCGTGCGCCCTCTCCCAGATCGCATCAAAAAGGCAGAAGCGCGTGAATTTCCCCCACGTCTGCGAACTGGAAAGATAGCTTGCGCTCTGTGAGTTGGAGAGCTGAGAGTGTCCTCTCTGCCTCTCCGCCTCTCCTCCCTGCAGGAGCCTCGAGAACCATGCTGCAACTCGAGCTTGACGGACCAACAAGACCCTGTGAGGAAGCTTTCGGCTTGAAACACATTCACTTTCAGTCGACTTGCCGCACAAGTCAGAAAACCATTTGAGCTACGCCACGCCAAAGCAGCGACGTCTTCCACGATGACGATGGCCAACCATGCACGCAAACATGGCCGTGTAGATCCTCTCCTGATCGCTGCGGGGAGTACGCGATGGGCCCAAAGCCGGAGCAGCCTTTGGAGGCATGGACTTGGACTGATTCATTGCTACGGAAATTATGCTTTCATAGCTACTGTCATTCTTGTCTGGATTATACAGGCCGCCCACAGCGACAGTGATGATCTTTGAGAATGGTAGCAGTAGGAGCCCTGGTTAATGTAGCATTAATGCTGTAATCTGGGTAGCATGGCTGCTGCTGACAACGACATGCAATAATGCCATCGAGGGTACCCATTATTGTAAACAGTCCTGCTGATGAGCACAGGAATTGAGCAAACACTACAACACATCACTGTTCTGGTCTCGCTAGTCGTGTGCAAGCAGGTGATGCCGCTTCAGCGGGCGTCGTGCAACCTCATGTCAGGCGGGTGGGCTGTGGATGCTCTTTGATGCGTCGTTGACGCTGCGTGCATGTGGCTTTCGAAATGTGTTGCGACCGCACCTTGGAGGCATACACCTTGCAAGAAGATATTCGTGCCAGGTGCGGCAGTCCAGACGCAGACATCTCTCCAGCAGGATGCGCTTTGCTCCGAGGCTTGGGCAAACCGTGGGCCATGCGTGCGGAAACTTTCAGCAGCAACGTTGCAGGCTTTGGGACTGCGGCAATCCCCAAGTGTGGCCTCGGCCTTACCAGCAGCGCCCATCACCATACAGCGAGCGACGTTCTCGGAGGTCTATCGCATCGGCGTGTTGGGAGGATCTTTGGTATCGTTGCTCGGACATGTCTTCCGTTTCAATGCCTCCTGTCCGCTGGTAATCGGCCCCAAACCGAAAAAGCCAGGCTGGCCCATTATCTCTGCCCCTGCATCAGCTCCTGCCCCGAACTGAGCCGTGGAAAAGCTGTCGCACAACAGTTGCTCTGACAGCAGCATTTGGAAAGGCATCACCTCGTGAGATTTGCGGTTGCATTGGCATACCATGCCGATGCGTGAACGATGAGCCGCCAAGACGGCTGGCCACGGCCCTGGCTTACGCAAGACCTGGAAGCGACTGATAAACGAGCAGCCAGCCAGGTCGCTCTTCTGTGTTCAGATCTTTCGCAGGGTGCGTGCTGATCGCGGGTCGGGACACGGTAGGCGTCGCCACTCAAGCCTCTTAAGCCTCTTTGCGCCGTGCGCGGCTTCGGAAGTTACAAGCGCTTCCGCTGCCAGTAGAGGTTTCGGGGCAGCCATGGAATGCCCTTTCGAATGTTTCAGTGGCCTGCGGCGCCTCGGAGAGTGCCTGAACGGCCCTCTCAGCGAGTTGGCGCGCGGCTACCGTGATGGCAAGGCCAGTCTTTGAAAGGGCAGACATGCGACACTACGTTCGAGATTTTGGCAGCTTTGTGAAATTGCCGGATACAAAGCATGTTGCCTTCCAGGCAAAGGTCTCTGCGGCCTTGCTGGAGCTGCTGCTTGGGTTTTATCTTGGCTTTCTGAGGGGTTGGGCGGCCTTGCGGGCTTTGCGCATACATGTGTTTCCTCCACGTCGCCGCGGCGAGGTCCGTGCCGCAAGCGGCCATCATCAACGAGGCACGCCGTGCTCAAATACAGTGTTGCTGGATGGGCTCCGTCGGATTCGCCTGGCACTTTTTGGCGATGTCATGCGGGCACGCGTAGTTCCCACGACACAGTTTTTTCAGAGAATTACGGGGGCAGGGTTGGTCTAACCACACGAAGCGCGCGGTTCTGCGGCTCCGGCCTGGATGCCCAGCTCGATTTGGACCAACATGCTCTCGCCACTTCCCCTTGCTGGATACCGCAGCGGGTGATTCTCAGAAAGTGCAGACGGCAGTTTAACATATTCTAGGGGCTGCGCCCACGGGCAGGCAGCGCAGTATAGGCCTGCAGCAATGCCACCCTCCCGCCCTCCGCCGAACCCCGCTGATGCTGATGATGCGCGACCTTTGAGGGCTTCCACAACTTATTCATAATTTGGCAGAACATCGCCTCGGCACTCGGCCAAGGCGAGAACTCACAGGGCGCACGTGCTCGGGGACCGAGCGCTGCCCGATGTATTGGCTTCCGTCGTGTGCCGCCGACCCCGAAAGCCGGAAGCTGACTATTTAAGGAAGGCAGCAGGTGTTGAAAGTCAATTCTGACACAGGGACCTAGTGACAAGAAAGAACAAGACAGGGCATCCATCTATTGTGTATCAGCTCGTGCTGACCGTCGCTACTGCCGATTGGGTGATGGTAACTGGTAACAGCGCGCTCTCAAAGTGTGCCGCGGAGGGTGCCGAAGGGCGCGGCGGGGCGGGGGGTTGGGCTTGCATTGAGATGGAATTCAATTACTCCTCTGATGCCACCAAAAACAAGCCCGAAATGGCCCAAACCGGAGCCAAAGTGTGACGCGGAGGCTGCGGATGGGGGCGGCGGGGCGGGCGGGGCATGCATTGGAATGGAATCAACCTACTCTGATATACCACTAAAAGCAAGCCCACAAAATTGCCCAATCGGGAGCCAAAGTGTGCTGCAGAGGATTCGGATGGGCGCGAGAACACAGCTTCTCGGCACCGCCCCACGGGGTCGGCGGATGGAAGCATTTCGGTGTTCTGCATCTTCGCGAATCGCGCTCTCGCGAAGCCTTCAGTGGTCTTGGGAGTGGTCTTCAAGTGGTCTTGGCCAGGTTCTTCGCGTGGTTTGGGAGTTTGAACTTGGAGGTGTAGGACCTGAACCTTTTTTGAAGCCGGAAGCCCTGGGGGAGGCGGCACCCAGCGGCGAGCTGGTGGCCGATGCTCCAGGCTGCTTTTCCTTCACTGCGGGCTAGTTTTCTTGTGCTTGTGGTTCAGGAGTAGGATGTTGGGTCCTAGGCAACCTGGTTCGAAAGGCAAAAGCGCGTCAAAGCACATTTTTCACTGTCAACCCACTTTGCAGGCGAGTCGGAAGAGGGCTCCGTTCAAGCCGGTGTAGGGGCCTCAGAGCTTCTTGGTTGGAGTTGAGATTGTTTTGGGCTGAGAAACGTGGGCATTGGTGGGTGTGTGTGTGTGTTCTTTTTTGGGGGCGCGTATCGACGAACATCGTTAGTGACTAGTTAGTGCCACAGACAAGGATGTCAGGTCCAAAGCATGAACAGTAGAGCAACTTTAAACGCAGGAAGCCCAAATCAGACTTAGCTGCAGACTTGACAGAAAGCCCTACTTTTCGCGTCCAGAGACCGATCCGGTTGACAATGCATGAGATTCAGGTAGTGGCTGCAAGTATGAAGTACTACTTTCGTATACTGCGAAGGGTACACAGTCGTAAGTGGTCAGTAGGAAGAAGAGGGATGTTGCAAATATTAAGTGAAGTGCAAGTAGCTAAGTGGCAAGTGCAAGTAGACCCTTTTCCGTGGCAGGTGGTAGTTGGCAGTTTTGGAGTGGCAAGTAGAAGTAGTAGTAGTAGTAGTAGTAGCAGTAGCAGCAGCAGTAGTAGTCGTAGTAGTAGAAGTAGTAGCAGTAGCAGTAGCAGTAGCAGTAACAGTAGCAGTAGCAGTAGCAGCAGGAGTAGCAGTAGCAGCAGTAGTAGTAGTAGTAGCAGCAGCACCAGCAGGAGTAGTAGTAGTAGTAGTAGTAGTAGTCGTAGTAGAAGCAGTCAGCAGTGGTAACAGTCGTGGTCGCGGTGGTGGCGGTGGTGGTAGTGGCAGTGGTAGGAGTAGTGGCAGTGGGAGTGGTAGTGGTAGTTGTAGTGGTCGTGGTGCTGGTAGTGGGCGTGGTCGTGGTGGTGGTAGTAGCAGTGGCAGTGGCAGTGGGAGTGGGAGTGATAGTGGTGGTGGTGCTGGGGGTGGTGCTGGTGCTGGTGGTGGTGCTGGTGGTCGTGGTCGTAGTGGTAGTGTAGAGGTAGCAGCAGTAGTAGTAGCAGTAGTAGCAGTAGTAGCAGTAGTAGCAGTAGTAGCAGTAGCAGCAGTAGTAGTAGCAGCAGTAGCAGCAGTAGCAGCAGTAGTAGCAGTAGTAGCAGTAGCAGTAGCAGTAGCAGTAGCAGTAGCAGTAGCAGTAGCAGTAGCAGTAGTAGTAGTAGTAGTAGCAGCAGAAGGACGAGTAGTAGTAGTAGTAGTAGTAGTAGTAGTAGTAGTAGTAGTAGTAGTAGTAGTAGTAGTAGTAGTAGTAGTAGTAGTAGTAGTAGTAGTAGTGGTAGTAGTAGTACTAGTAGTAGTAGTAGTAATAGTGGTAGTAGTAGTAGTGGTATCAGTAGCAGTAATAATCATAGTAGTGGTAATAGTGGTAGTTGTGGTAGTAGTGGTAGTCGTGGTAGTAGTGGTAGTAGTGGTAGTGATTCTAGTACTGGTAACTGAGTACTAGGCAATATAACCCATAATTATAAAGTGTCACATGTCCAGCAGCAGTTCTGAGATTCCATGGCTGCATGCTTTGATTGAGGTGAAAGCAACAACTTGGAACCTGAACACCACGTCCCCACGGCCAGGTGCACATTGGCAGGGAGGCCGTTGCCGTTGCCATGCACAGGAGCTAAGGGCACAGCCGCATGGCCGGCTTCTGCTGGGGGTGACAATTGGCAGGCTGGTGTTTGTCTCGTCAGGATGCGGATCAAGCAGGATGACAGCTGGAGGCCTGTTCTGTGTTAACGGAATGGTCCGCCAAGAAAGTGTGTCAGGTAGCTTGCTTGCGCATGAGATTGCTGGGGTGGTGCATCATGGAGATAATGCCCTCACAGTAGATGGACGGATAGACAGATAGCCGAAATAGGCTCCACAAGCGAGACCTTAGCCTTAACCAAAGAGGTCACTAGCACGTGCGCACCAGACCCAGGAGTACCTAGGGGTGCGTCGGTGCTTGAGTCCGGAAGGGGTACCCCATGCAGCTCTGCAACGTATGAGGCAAGATCGTGAGCTGGACAAGGAGGTGGGGAGCCAGATCGAACACGCTGCACAATCATTGCGTTGCATAGCCAGCACCTCTGTCTATTGCAATCTCTCTCTTCTAGAGGGGTGGTTACTCTCAAACTACCCGCATCTGGCAGGGATGCTGAAACCGCCCCAACGGCGGCTCGTGCCAGCACCTTTACACCTGCCTGGGTCCATTTCGACAGTGCACAAAAGCGGAGCAGCCACGTAGGGCGGAATCAAGATCCAAGGAGGCCCCAAAACGAAGCAAGCAAATGGGGAGAGTGAGGTGGCTGGGGCGCTCCTTGTAACGCCTGAACCTGAAACAGCCATGAAAATTCGCGAAGCAGATGAGTGCAGCAAGATATGATATGGGAAGCCAGCACATTTTGGGGAGTTTTTGCATGCCACACCATCAGAGAATGGTGCTGCAGCTTGTTGGTGCAAACAGATGCATGTGCTCGCTGTGATGCTGCAAAATCAGGTGTGTTGTCGCTTGTGGCATGTTGCTGTTGGTGTGCATGAGTGGGATTGAGTGGGTGAGCAGTTATATGGCTTGCTAAAAGTGTTCAGGACCGACGGCGGCGTATAGCTATCAAACTACGTGGCTGGGTGGTTGCGCTTCATCTGGGCCCGCAGCATACTGTAGAAAGCCTTCACCTCCTTCACCCTGACACCAGAAAGCGCACATGCACTGGCTGTGACAGGAAAATGCCCCGGTGACATGTTTGCTGTTTCTGGGTACCCAGCTCCGCTTGACAAGTTGGCATGATGTGGTGTTCAAGTTGAGCAGCTTCGGAACGCTGCCTCTGATGTGTAGGTGGCCTAAACTCTTGAATTCTCGAAAGTGACAGGGATGCCTAGCAGGGCAGGAAGCTCGTGTGGTTTTCAAGCCAGGAGTTCTACGACTGCTTGGAGAGCTACAGCATCTCAGGCAGGGCAAGAATGCTGACACGCACACGCAGGCGCACGTGCACGCGCGCACGCCCGCACGCCCGCGCACGCATGCACGCACGCATGCACACACGCACGCATGCACACGCGCACGCATGCACAGGCGCACGCACGCACACGCACACGCACGCACACGCACAGGCACACACGCACACGCACACGCACACACGCACACACGCACACGCACGACACTCACACGCACACACGCACGCACACGCACACGCACACGCACACGCACACGCACACGCACACGCACACGCCCACGCGCCCACGCGCCCACGCGCACACGCCCACGCCCACGCCCACCCGCACCCGCACCCGCACCAGCACCCGCACCCGCACCCGCACACGCACACGCACACGCACACGCACGCACCCGCACGCACGTACACGCACGCACACGCACACGCACACGCACACGCACACGCACACGCACACGCACACGCACACGCACACGCACACGCACACGCACACGCACGCATGCACTCAAACCCACACACTCACACACTCACACACTCACACTCTCTCACACACACACTCACACACACACACACTCACACACACACACACACACACACACAGGTACGAACTGCACGTGCCATGTTAAGAAAGCGTCTGCTTCCTGCGGATGCCTAATGCGCAACAAGCATGACTTGACTGGAAGCGTTGAAAGGTCACCCAACAACAGACGGGTTCGCATCGTGGAACTCAATCCCCCCTGCATCTGCACCCGCAACCGTTCCTCGTCCGTTCTCCAGATGGCGACGACCCTGCCACAGCGCCAGGCTCCCAGACTCCCTGCGCAGTCACGACTGTGAGACCTGTTGCGTCGGTGTGCCTATAGTCCGAGGCACATGGACGTGGCCGACCTGTTTTGGTGGTGAGTGCGTGGGCCTTGGATCAAATCATGGCGATCAGCAGTCAGCGTAAGAATGATTTGACATCTGCTCGTCCAGATTTCCTAGGAAGTTTTAGGGAGACCCCTTAACAAAAGCCCTTCTTAACCTTGCTTCAGGCTCTTTTCAAAAGGACTTATTCAAAGGGGGCTACATCCCCGAGGGTCCTCCTAATCTTAACTCCTAAGATTAAGCGCTTGGCAACAAGACAGAAACCTTTGCAAGCGTCGGATGCGACCCTGTGGCAAGCGAAGGCTTTCGGAGACTGGATGAGCCATTAGCAGCAATCCGAAAAGAGGGAGTGCTGTGTGGGGACTGCGTAATGCCCGCTTGGAGTCGCCACCATCAGCCACACGGGCCTTGAAACTCAAACACTCTCCTCAATCCTGGCAACCCTGCGCCGAGGGCCTGAGCCCATCAACCTGCCAACCTGCACGTTAAACTCGGAGACAGGAAACTCTGAGCCGTCTGAGCCGTCAAGTCAGTGGCGCTGACCAGATCAGTTAGACTGGCATAGCGCGAAGTTTCACCATCCTCGCTCCTTAGGAGAACATGGATGGCCCGCTTGCATCCGAGAGCTTCAACATGAGAATCCTGAGACCATCCAAAACAAGTTTGCCAGCTGCTAGCATTGTAATTGCTTCATGAAGTACCTTGCGCAATGTTTGGGTTAGAGTTGTCTTCTGAGTGTTTGTGTAAGCATGGCGCAGAAGCGTGCCAGGCAAAGGCAGGGATCTGGGCGGTAAGTGTCGCATGCGACTGTGGCTGCAATATGATGCACATCCCAAGCTATCAGGGTGGGTGGAGCATGATTTCGAAATCACGAAACTAATCAACCTTGCCGAAAACGTCGGAACACAACTCCAAAGCGTACTAAAGCATAGCAGCACATACCGAAAGCTTAGAAAAGACACCAAAACGTACCATCAGCAGCAAAGCAGGGCTGCTGTGATGATGCTTTGATGGTTGGATTGAGCCGTGGGACGATGGGACCGCGAGTAATTTTGGCCGGGTAGTAGGACGACTTCAAGCTGGGGCGGGAGCGCATCGGCGTTCAGCGGACACGACTGCCTTATCGAGCTCGACCCCACCGGGCGCGTCGCGTCTAACCTCGAACTGTTCCGATCCAGATCGCACCAAGTCACCAAGTTGGTAGAGTGTCTCACCACCAACTACATGAACATAGAGCAACCAATTGATTCTGTTATCAAGAAGAGAGCAACGCAGCTTCAGACAACGCAGACACTGCGGCCCCTGCGGAACCACTTGAAGGGATGGATTAATCCACTGCTAGATGGGCTCCATGCATGACAGGCACCTACACCAAAAAAGTCACGGGTGTGGATATGTGCTCAGTGATCAGCATGTACGAAGCCGGGTAGTCAAGTTTAGCTGCTGTTGCAAAGTCGTAGCCCTAGAAGCCAGCAGTGTTGACTGCGAGCGACTTACCGCAGGGCGCCCTTTTTTGGGCCAACAAGGCTCGAACAGCCGTTGTTGCAGGGCAGCTTCATGGATTGTAAAGTCGAGCCGGCTACCAAGTGGTGTCACTCCAGCATGTCGCTGTGCCTGAACTGCAATGTCCGAAAAGAGTGGCAGGCGGCTCTTATATTCAACCAGTAAGCTCATTGCTGAATGTCGTCATGTACACTTGGAAAGGGCAACCGATGTGCCCAGGGCCGTCAGACAGGCTGGACAAGACCGACGTTAAATAAGATCTCGACGAACGCAAGGAAGTCTGCGGCCATGAGCGTTGCTATGGCTCGCCGTCGGCCCTCCCTTCGCGGCACTGTGCTGGCAGTGCTTGGCCTGCCCCTGTGCTTCTCCGAAGCCAGCGCTGCGGAACAGGCGGACAGAATCAGCAAAGGCATAGGATTAGTGACGAGGTGCAATTGTACGGCTTTTCAGGAACAATACTACTTGCATGACGGCTGCTGAGTTTATTGCAGGTTCCCTTGGGATGCTTCCTTTACGGCTGGAAGCATGCGACCAAGTGGTGTGGGCAGGAAGGAAACACGCTCGATATGACACGGCCGCGTGCAGGGTCGCCGAGGCGCTCAGCGGCATCTCAAACCCAGTAAGCTCACCCAGATGCTGTGAGGTCTTTCTCCCCCCCACGGTTCCTCTTCCGTGTGGCTGAGGTGAACGCCTCAGATGCGGTGGAGTGCCAGAAGAAATGTGCGGCGGCTTGGCAGCTTAAAGCTTGCGCTACAGAAGTGGTGCTGTTGCGAATTAATTACTCCTTGCTGCCTTCCCTCCTTCCTTCAATCAATTAAACATTCAATCATTCAGTCATTCATCCATTCGATGAGTCAATCAGTCGTTCATCAATCACTGACTCATTCGTTCACTGACTCATTCACTCATTCACTCATTCACTCATTCACTCATTCACTCATTCACTCATTCATTCATTCACTCATCCATCCCTCCATCCCTCCATCCCTCCATCCCTCCATCCCTCCATCCATCCATGCATCCCTGCATCCCTCCATCCATCCATGCATGCCTGCATCCCTGCATCCCTGCATCCATGCATCCATGCATCCATGCATCCATCCATGCATGCATGCATGCATGCATGGACGAATGCATGTATGCATGTATGCATACATTTACACATTCAGCTCTTATGCATTTCATTCATTCATTCATTCGTTCATTCATTCGTTCGTTCATTCATTCATTCATTCATGCATGCATGCATGCATTCATTCATCCATCCATCCATCCATTCATTCATTCCTTCATTCCTTCATTCCTTCATTCCTTCATTCCTTCATTCCTTCATTCATTCCTTCCTTCATTCATTCCTTCATTCCTTCATTCCTTCATTCATTCCTTCATTCATTCCTTCATTCATTCCTTCATTCATTCCTTCGTTCATTCCTTCGTTCATTCCTTCGTTCATTCCTTCGTTCATTCCTTCGTTCATTCCTTCGTTCATTCCTTCGTTCATTCCTTCGTTCATTCCTTCGTTCATTCCTTCGTTCATTCATTCATGCATTCATGCATTCATTCATGCATTCATGCATCCATTCATCCATCCATCCATCCATCCATCCATTCATTCATTCATTCATTCTGTTTGGCTTTCGTTCGTTCATACATGTGTGTGTGTGTGTCTATATGTTTAGTTTGTCTCTATATCTCTATCTAACTATACATCTCTCTCTCTCCCCCTCTTCATATACATCTGTATACAATATACATACATATATATATATATAGATGTATGTGTGTAACTATATGTCTATGTCTATGTCTATATGCATGGATGTATGTATGTATGTATGTATGTGTGTGTATACATGCGTACATATAGACATATATACACACACAACAGTTTGCAGCTGCAGGCCACCGACGAGTGCAAGTCCTTTGGCTTCCAGACATCTTTCAATGCCCCTTGCTGAGGATGCTGAGGGGGACAAAAACAGTGGCTTCTAAACGTAAAGCAGAGTCAGCATCGCATGTTAACGGGCTGCGCGGCGGAAGAAGCTTGCAGGCTTGCTGGCTGGGATCGGACATTCAGACTCCAAGCAGGGCACTGTCAAATGGGTCGCCCATGCCTGTTACGAAGTGCAATGAGTGAGTGCTTTGGGATGCAAACCTGGTGGCAGCTTCGTGGCTGGGCCGGCCAAATGTGTTGCGGCTGTCCCCAGAAAAAACAACGCTGCCGACTCGCAGATAGAAACCTATTCGTTCGAGGCGGAAAGAAGATTCCTGAGTGGCTTGGAGGCTCGCTCTTCACAAGCAGCAGGGGCAGTCTGGGATGCGAGCTTGCTGAGGCCAGCCCCGCTTGCACTGCATCGCCAAGCATTCGGTTTCCCGGCTGCTCAGCCGGCAGTCAGAGTCAGTCAAGCCAACTCTTGTATGAATGAGGAGTCAGGTTTCATGGCACTCGGGAGGTCGGACGGCCGGAGAGTCAGCATCCACCTTCACCTCCGGCATGGCCGTGGCCCCCAAAAAGTGCTGTTCTGGTGACTCCGGTCCTCTCTGCAGCTGAGGTCCCTGTGCCCCTGCAATGCTGGCCGCACTACGCAGCAGCCCTCCCTACGGGACTTGAGCTCCTCTCTCGCCCTCTTGCAATCTCGCTCGCTCTTGCGTGCCAGACCGGGAAGCCGGCCTTGTGCAAGGGCTCCCTGATGCAAGTCCTGGAGGACCCAGAGAGAGCGGCAGAGAGACAGAGCGAAACGCTGGAAGAAATCGACCTGGTTTCACGCCGAGGGCGACAGCAAGCAAGCAAGGGAGACGCCAGTGGCGGGGTTTAGCCATAGTCGACAGGCGCCTTAAGGGTCATAAATTCTGGAGATTCTGGGTTAATTGGTCAAGGAAGTCTTGCAGTCCAACGGGTGATAAAGACCCCCCCCCGTGCTGGGCGACTGTGCGCGGGCTGCTCTGACGCAGGATTCTGCCACGGGCTGGCCCGGAAACTGTCCGGAACTGAGCGGAGTCTCGAAGAAGTCCTCCTCTTCGAAGCGTGCGTTGCTTGCGGACCGGAGGTCTAGGCTTGCATTTCCTGCCGGACGAGACGCGCCTTGGACCCCGTGGTTGAATTCGTATCCTGCAAAGCATGGTTTGGGCCCTGAGAGGTCAGAAACTTGTGAGACGCCAGCGCCTCGGTGATCCCCCGTCTGTGCTGTGTTACCATGCGCTCTCGAAGGAGTTGTCGCGGCAATGTCAGCTGCTCAACATTCCAAGTCGTTGAAACCGATGCCGGGATGCAGGGCCCTCAGGGTTTGAGGCCCTGAGGCCTTGGGGCATGTTGCATTTCTCCCGCGCTTGGTGCCTGAGGCTGGAATGCTGGCAGGGCACCGGCTACGACTGTTTCCGAGACAATGTGCAGGCCCAGAACCCAGAAGGGGCCTTGCTGGAGAAGGTAGAGTAGGCTGGTCGGCCTCCTCGGCCTCTCGTGCAGACCGGTTTCCATGCATGCTGGTGTCTTCTCGTCTCAGGAGAAAATTCTGGCTGCAAAGCGCTTTCTGCGTGGCCGGTACCGCGTGGCTTGGCCAGCAGGAATGCAACCCTGCGATGCTTGTCAGGAAGAGCCCAGCAAGGACGTATCATTCACTGGCTCTTCAGGTTCTGAAGGACTTGCGCGGCTTTGAGGCAGAACCACCAAGAGGCATGCGGTTGATTCTCCGACACCACCCACTGCATCTGCAGGTGACAGGGTTGCAGTATGCCTTCGGCAAGGAAGCTTTTGGATCGGATGTGGAGCAGGCCGCGATTTTTCAGCTTCTGCCGCTTGCCTGGCGATTTCTGACCCAGGCTGTCATGATGTGCCGGGAGCCTGCATCACTGGCATGTTATGCTGCACTTGCCGTACTGTGGCTCAGGCAACCACACCTGCTTATCTCTTGTTACGTGTCAAGCCTGGAGATATTCCACGGGGGACCAGCTTGCCGGCCAGACTCCGCAAGCCACTCACTTTGCTAGCCCTTGCCAACGTGCAGGATGGATGCTGGTTTGATCGTGGCGAGCTTGTTTATCCGTCGAAGCCCTGGATTAGAAACGTCGAGATTGCAGTGTACATGCTTCGGCCACTCAGATCCTTCGTTCAACATGAGGCCAACCACCGATACATTTATGAAGGGCACGGAAGCAGCAGCACTCGCTGCTTCCTCTGGGTGACTTGTAGTGAACCAGTGATTTGACGACTGCCTGTAGCTACTTACGCCCAGGTTGTGGCCGGGGCCTATGTCCAGCGGCTGTGCGAGGTTCCGCAGGAGAGTATATCAAAAAAATTTGTCGAAGTTCCGGGAATCCTGCCCTCCAGGATCTGCACGAGGTGGTCTCGACATCGGCCGCCATCGCCATAATGACGACTCCAGAGGTCTGGGCCCATTCCCTGCGAAGCAGAGCCGAGTGCGGCCGAGTCCAGGCCCTCAGCCTCTCCACTCTGCCGCTGAGCACTCTCCCTCCGCCGGCCATGGCCTCACTCGCCATGCCTCGCCGACGTTTTACGAGAGTCTCCTAGCGTCTCAGGTGCTGCCGCCGGTGCCGCCCGTGGCCGCTCTGATCAATGCTACCGCTCTTCCAGATGTCCCTGGTGTCTCGGGTGTCTCGTGGACGCTCTCCACGACGCACACGCCATCCACGACCGCCGCGACCGCCGCGAGCGCGACGGTGACCACAAACGGAAGCGCCTCCTTCCTCCCAGCGGTCACCGTCGCGAGCTCGGCGAGCCACCAGAGCTCCCAGGCCTGGGCTGCCTCCCTCTGTGAAACCCTTTTTGTGTCGCACGTGTCGCAGGACACGTCCGACCGATTTCCCGGCACCTTCTTGCGGGTTCTCTCGTCAGGAGGGCTTCGGGACGGGCCACATCGGGGTGAGCACCCCGCGCGCGTGCGCGCGCGCGCTGTTCCGCGAGGCTTGGTCTTCTACAAGAGTGCCCGGCGCTTACCCGGTGCTTGTTTCTGCTTGATCACAGTCTTCTTGCGTGCTCAAGTGGTGCCGCGGCCAGGAGGATGACGTGCCGGACACTCACGGCATCTTGCAACGAAGCCCGAGCTGGCTGCAGTGGCTGCAAAACAACACCCCCCCAGGCTGCACATGGTTCCTTCTGGATGCAAGGAGCTATCCTGTCTGGAGCTTGATTTATAAGGTGCAAGCAAGAGACACGAAAGTCACTAAGTTGTCTCTGCTAGAAGCTGACAGAAGTGACTGGAGGCGGCGAGCGCGTCGTCGATCAGTGCCGTGCAGCTGCCTCCGTCTCCGAGGCGAGGCTCGCGCGACGTCTCGCGAACCATCGGCTTGTCGCCCAATGCTTGGGTTTTCCGCCTGTGCGCACCGCCCTTCAGGAGGAGGTGATCAGTGACAGCACGGGCCAGGCCTGGCCAGAGTCTGGCGCAGTCTGCCGGTCCGCCGAGCGGCCAAAGTCCAAAGTCTGCTCCGGCCCGCCGATCGACTTGCTCCGATCAGCTGCGAGGAATTCTCGTGTGCGCTTCTGACAGTCGAGATCTCAAGCACCGTCCTGCAGCACACTTCGCCTCACATTGGGACTTGAGGCTTCCGGTCCGAGTCTCGGGTTGCAGATCTGGCGATGCGACACGCAGACGCACAGCTCTGAGCAGCTGCACAAAAAAG
Organism: Symbiodinium sp. CCMP2592; assembly: GCA_905221615.1. Lineage (NCBI taxonomy): Eukaryota > Dinophyceae > Suessiales > Symbiodiniaceae > Symbiodinium > Symbiodinium sp. CCMP2592. The sequence continues at coordinate 461,275 of CAJNDT010005922.1, forward strand.
CTTCAGGTGGGTCGCAGAACTGGTGGGCCGGAGCCTTGTCTGCTTCGAGGAATGCCCGGCTTGGGCTTGTGCCAACCCGCCTGAATCGTGTTGAAGTTGAGAGACCTGGACCCTTCCATCCCCTTCTTCGTTCTGCGTTCCACAGAAACACCAAGGTCCTGCTGATATTTGCAGCGGTCCTTGCCCTCTGCTGCAAGAGCCCAAGGAATCGTCGCGAAGCAGCGTGAAGACGGAAGGCATGACGGAGGCGGAAGAGGCGGAAGACTGAAGACCCCACAAGTTAACACGAGCTTGGTAATTTGGTTCTTGGTGCATCGGCATTGTCGTAAGGTTAGTTGTTAAGCTGCCACGTCCTTAACAATCGTTCAAACAATGTCGGCTGTCGGCGCTCCCTTATCGCAATTTCAATGAGTCGTGTAGAGTCAGTGTAGAGCCGATGCACAGTTGCAGAGAGAAGCACATGGGTTGGAATGCACCATAAAGCCTGAGCATAGGTTGGGCCTGCAACCACGCCTCCTGGTACTACTACGACGAGATTGACCAAGTCTCAGTCGCGCAGGTTGAGACATTGAGACGTATGAGTAGGGGAGTCAAATCCATGCAGCATGTCATCGCCTCCCCGACTGGCAAGAAGACCGTTGCGAGCGCCCCGAGTGATAGGATGTTGAGACTGCCAGGATCTCGCGCCCCATGAGGCTTCTGCAGCACTGCTCCTGCTTCTGCTGCTTCCGCTGCTTCTGCTTCTGCTGTCACAGAGTCACTTGGCACATTCAGATGTGACCTCGACCCAGGTGGATCGGTGCCCGGAGCTGGATGGATACTTGCCACGGACCGAGTCAGCGGGGCTGCGAGAATAGCCCACACAACGCTCCTGCGCTCCGCTCGGCTTCGCTCGGCTCAGGCCTTTTCAGTGGTGCTTCGGTGCCCGGCAGAGCTTCGCCAAGCTGCAGGCGAGGCCCTGTGAGGCCCTGTGAGGCTGTGAGGCCCTGAGGCCCTGGCTCCGCGGAGCCTCCGCTCACGCTGCTCCTCAGTGCTCCTCCCGGTCCGCAGGGGAGCCTGCGTGACCGGACCTCGAGATCCGCGGGAGTGTCAGCCATCAGAGCTCGGGCGAGAGAGTCGGTCCAGTGCTTCTCTTCACTTCTGCAGGTACGATCCGGAAGATCAGGTGGAAGCTATTCCCGAGTTTTTGTACTTGTAAGTTGGGCTTTTGCCGCCTCGTCTCGTCGCCAGCTCCCGCTCATGGCTCCTGGCGGTCCTGGCGCACCCCAACCCCCGGGGGGGCCGACAGTCGGGCAGCGAGCTCGGCTTCGTGCTCGTTTGAACCTCTCGGAACCTCTCGGAACCTCCTCTCACCTCTCTCTTCTGACTCTTCTGACTCTGACAGGTACATGCCCGTGCCCGCCATTGCACAGTCGCTGCCAACCCAGCAGATGATGGGATCCATGGGGGGCCCAACGGGGGCCTACGACCCTGGCATGCCCTCTGGATTTTCCTCGCCCGGAGCTCCAAGAACCGGAAGAAGAAGACCTTTCAGAAGAGTTGGGCTTCCCTAACGATTAGGTCCTATCAGCCTTCTCCCGGCCTGGGTCCCTACATGGAAGCTCCTCTGCCTCCGACGGTCGGATGCTCGAAGATCTGGGCTTAAAGATTCGCGATTGGCGTTAAAACGAAGGAAGCTGGATATGATCTGGTGACCGTGACGCCGGGCGGATTGCAGGTGGGGGTATTCACCGGTCTGCCCGTGTGAAGTCTGTGGGTTCTGAGGTTACCCCCCTGGGCAACGCGCCTTTGCCTGCCGGAGTTCGGCCCTCAGAGTCGTGGAGTCGTGAGGAGAAGCATTCGCCTCACTTCGTGCCCGCGGAGGTTCCGATCGTGAATCCGGCGCATGTATCCATGCACCAGTTTACGTGAGACGAGAGCTGTGACTGGGTCGCCGTGGGCCGGGAGCTCCAAAGCCAGAGCGATCTTGCCACGCGGTTTTCACCTTTGCAAGCCCGACGAGACGAGAACACGTATGCAGTATGCAGCTTCATTCCGTGCATCTGGCACGAGGAACATGCGCTGTTGGTTCGGCTTTGCACAGAAAGGTACAGTTGTGACCCAATTGCAACTCAGACTCGTGACCTTGGCCAAAGATGCGAGGTCTTGCGAGGGGTTCAATTGCTTTCGAAACGACTAGAGCCAAAATGCTGGAAACAGGTTTTCGACATTTCTGGCTGCCTGATATCATCCTGGCGAGATGTTGCAGCTGCCTATACTGTGATGGCTTGCTATACGCAGGGTTTGGCAAATTAAATTACATGCAATCACTCTCTATGTGTTCTTATTTTCTTTGCAATCATTGACTTAGAAATCCCACCAGCCGCCAAAATCGTCCATGTAGAGGTGCATTGCTGTACCTTGGGTACAAACGGTCATTCCGCAGGATCAGAATCGCAAAATACGGAATCTTCGAAGCCTGCAAATGCCGAAACACTGCGCACACCTCACGTGCAGATGCTATGTCATGCTCCCCTCCTGCGGAAGTTGTAACCTTCCAAGACAACGGCAATCTGTACTGTAATATATTCATTTGATTAATAGCTTCCTGAGAAACTTATTGCGGCTGGGAGTGTAAGTGGCTGTGGGCACAGATTTTATAGGGATAGGTGCGAGATTTTTGCAGGTTGGAATAGCTTTTCAGCGAACTCGAAGGTTAGTGTAGAGAGTAGTAGAACGTTTGAGCCAAGGGGCCGCATTAGGAGCATCCAAGTGAATACTCTTCTCCGTGAGCTTGACACATTACAGCTATTTGGCCCAATATATGACCATGCAATCTACCCTCACAGCATGCTCAAGACCCTTGCAACACCTCAATTCTGCCGCGGACTGGCCTTGCATGTTGGAGGTTTGCATGTGCTCCTCAAGGTGAGGTGCTAAAATCATTGGCAATCTACTGACTACTGACAAGCGTCTAGCAGCACTCTTGAGCTTGGTATTCCTGTGTTGTGAGCCTTGTGACTCGTGCGCATCTCGGAGTTGTGAGGGTCCGAAACGGCCGTTGCTTCTTGCTCGGCCCTTGAGATTGCGAGCCCAGGCTCGTCGACATGGATTTTTTGGCCTCTGCCTCAGTTTGATGAGCCGTAAGTTTTGGAAAACACCCAGATCACAATCGTCACTCCTAGCAATTAGGCGGGAAGCATTGATCTGGTAGAGAAAGTAGTTGCTTTCACCTTAAACTTCGCCAACTCTTCGGAAACAAGGCTTAACCAGAGCACCCAAGCGAAACCACGGTCCCAATCCTCAACGCAAGTTTCGCATCTTTATCATCTTAACCCGCACAAGGCGTGTCATCCTTGTGCAGGGGTCACGCTGCACTGACGTGGTATCCTGCGTGGCAGCTATTGCCTTTGGCCTGCCCTTCCGTGGTTGCTCTCACTTGTGGGAAAACACCCAAAGCACGCATCACCTTTTCAGCCCCACAGCTGACTCCATGGAACTCCAAGGCCTACGTCGGAATCTGGGAGCTCCTGGAGGAAATCAGGGCGGGAGTTTGATAGTCTCAAGCAAAGGAAGCCGAGCCGAGAACAGTAGGAGATGGAAAAAAGAGTACCGCAACAGTTCTGACAGAAGGGTTCGGGACTCGGGTCCTCCGAGGCTCGTCCTGCAACCTGACTAGAGAACCGACAACACTGGATGCCCGAGGGTGCCTCAAAGATAGATTGTCATGAAGTTCATGCTGAGCTCCTGCCATTGTGCTTTGTGGGTTGCCCGAGAGTTCACACCTTAAAATGATCCCCCGTCACATTTGCTCAAGTATGTCCTAACCGGCTTCAACCCAGAGTATGGCTAGGCGGGGAAAAGACTGGAGCTTGAAAACCGAAACCATAGTGCCATAGGGCATTGTAGTCCTGGACCCTGGACAGTCAGTTCCCCAAGTCGTGGATTCTTCTCTTGATACCGAAGGAGCCGTATTGTAATGCGCCTCCGCCTCCGAGGAGGCGCGGATTGAGGTGCTTCCATTTGTGGGGCTTTCTTGGTTTAGGGGTGGTTTGCAGTCGTGGCATGGCCTTCGTGTTTTCGGACCCGCTAGAGCTTGTTGTGGGTGCGCCTTTTCCGCACCCTGGCTCGCCCTCCGGTGTCGTCATGTGGGGTGCAGTATGCCGCCTTCCCTTTTAAAACCGGAAGAGATTCGCCCATTACGAGGATCGGATTGCGTGCCTTCTCTTCCCTTTAGCTGATGTACACGGGGTTATTATAGGAGGTGTTGAAATGTGTTGTGGGGCTTTGCGGGTAGCCCTATGCGCAGCTGCTCCGGCTGCCAGCTCTTTCGGACCCTTTAGCCTTGGCGACCTTCGCCTTGGCAAGATGAACCTCGGCAGGCATTGGCATGCCCTGTGGAGTTTCGACAGCGAGTTATTGTTTTTGCGACTTTAATTTCTGATGTCGAAGCCTCGTTGTGGGAAGGCTTGGTCTATAAAATGATCTCCCTGTTGTGCGGCTGGCAAAAATATATTCTCAAATACAGGCTATCGGCATGCGACTTCTTCCCTGTGGTTCCAGCTCCTTGCCCAGACTGTAGTGGTGCAGCGAGTGCTGGAAAATTCTAGGTTTCCCGGATGTTGCGGGGTAAGTCAAATCGTCCATAAGGAGAGACAGCTGGCGAAGCAAACGACGACGCTGAAGGCATTGGCGGAATGTTTTCTTTGTCGCACTTCACTGAGCTTAGATGTTTATTCCGAACTGTCAGATGGAAGCGGCGCTCCTTTTGCCAGTGCATCGGCACACCAGCTCTTCCCTCGCGGCAGCTGGTACAGAACAGTAGTGTTAGCTGTCTAGCTCCGACCGGGCACTCCTCCCACATGTGATCTTCTCCGTTTGGATGTTGTTGAATTCGGGTTTCCGGTGCCGCTATTCCAGCAGCTGTCGAGAAAGAAGGACGCTCGATGTAGTCAATCGGTTGTTGTATTGCATCCCATGGTGGAAGTGTTCAATGGAGGAAACGGCGCAGATATGACGTTAGTATGACCTTCAGTTCTGCTGCGTTTCCATGAGAGAAAAGCCTGCCTTGCACGTGACAGGAGCGCTTGCCTGTAACCAGTGGTTTTCAACCTTTCCGCAGCGAACTCATCGTGCTCTCGGGTAGCCAAACCTTTTGCCGACAGGTGGAGTCTCTCATAGGTTTGCTGCTGCTGCCCTTTCAATATGGAACAGTGAGATAATGTAGGGCGGTTGACTGCTGACGGTGTTCTGTTCGGACAGATTTGGTCAGGAATTCTCATGCCCTGGACCTGTAGTTTGCTGTTCGTAACATGCTCGTGCATGCAAAAGGTTTGGTTTTTCAAGACTTGCTCGTGCGAGATATCGCATCCACGCCACTCAGAGGAAACTGCGTCTCGTGACACCTTGACCAGCTGGAAAGTTTGCATTCTTCTTAACCCAAAACGATGAATTGCACTTCCGACCGCGTCAATGTGAGAATTGACATTTTTCTCGATCCCGCAATGACGAATGTCTCACGAACGACATTTCCGACATGTCTCAATAATCGCGCTTCTGACAGCTGGTCCACGTGACAGTTGCGGTTTGGATGGTGATGTGAGGGATACCTCGAGGAATTGCTCACAAATGCAAACGTACCGGGCTGCTGGGCCTGCAACTAAGCTGTCCGCGAGCAAAGACCGGGCAAGGACAACAGCATCACATCTGTCCAGCAACGCCCCCCGCAGAAAGAACCTTTGCAATGCTGTCGCAGAACAAGATCCAGCGGCTCATACTTCAGGCATGACGAGTAGAAAAGCACAAGTCTAGTTTCACACGCATAAAAGCAGCAACCCAGGTATTGAAGCACCATGCAAACCAGGCGAAGTTGGAGGACTGGTATGAGTACTGGGCGCTTGGCGTTCGTGTTTGCTTGTGAACCCTGTGCTTACCAGGAACGGCGGCGCCTGTTCGCTCTTTAGCTGCATATTGGCATAGCGAAGCTACTAGGTTCCAGTAAGCATCTTGCGACATGCAGCCTGCTGTGAAGTGCAAGGCCCATTGATTTTGCAAATCTGAGGACAACCAAGCTGCGGTCGCTAGCCTGAATTTGGATCATACCCCGAAAACATCGCATCGGCCTGCGGCATTTCCTTCACTATGACTGAGACTTTTGCATGCACTTTCGCGACGGTTATCATTTTTACCACTGCTATCGCTACCACCCATCACTGCTAGTCTCATAGGGAAAGCAGGTTACTTTGTTCTTGTCTTTGGTGGATTGTGGTGCAGAACACGTGTGTTCGTAGTGACAAGCGTAGCGAGAACTTTCCGAGCTGAACGTTCGCAGCCCTCGCAGTGCGAAGGCCCGAGGAAAGTGCGAGCGGTAGAGTTTTTGCTTTTTCGAAAGCTTCCTGCCATGGCTGGCTCTTGGGGTGATAGCACCCCCGGTTCGCAGATGGACCTGTGGGCGGCGCTCTTTACGGTCGTTCATTCGGCCGATGATGAAAGACGCCCCCTGATGCAGAGGTTTGACCTCGACGACCTGGTTCGCCTGCGTCGGGTGGTGCAGCTCGCTATAGACGAGCAAGTGGAGCAAAGCCTGAACGAGGCCGACGCAGCGGCCGCCAAAGCAGCTACCGTGGTCGCTGCCCCAACGGTCGCTAGTGCGGACACGGGCACACACAGCGCGAGTGCGGCGAGCTCCACAGCAGCTCTGGGGGCAGATGTTGCGGTCGCCCCCAAGGCGCCAAGTGGTCCGGATGGTGGTGCCAGTGACGTGGTCGCCCCCTCGACGGCCACCAAGCAGACAGTAGCACCGCCGGCCAAGGACCCAACGACAGGACCTCCGCCGCAGTTGGTCGTGCCCAAGCAGATGTCCGCGGCAGCCAAGGCCTTCGTGAAAGCGGACCCGCCACCACTGGTCGCGACCCCGAAGACTGACCCAGTGCCCCTGAGCAAGAAGGGCAAGGGTCGTGGTGCACCACAGCCGGCTCGTGGTGCGGCACAGCCGGCTCCGCCCCCGGCCAAAGCGAAACAGGTCGCAGTCAAGGCGACGCCCGCACAGGTCCAGCAGATGTTCGCGGGCAACCTTCAGCCTACAACAGCTGAGGACGCGATCGCTATGATGCAGGCAGCCGACGCAGCCACCCGGGTCGCGGAGGTGCCCGTGGTCGACCTCAACACCATGGACGACGACCTGGCCGACCCGCCTCTGCCGCCGCCGTCGCAGCCTCCTCCGACTAAGCCCATGCCGCAGGTCGCCAAAGCCCAGGCCGAGACCACTACACCGGCGCCTTCTTCTACCAGTTCGCCAACTCAGCCGGCACAGGGCACGGCGACAGATGGGCCGCCTCCAGGGCTGCCGCCAACAGCGCCCACGACAGCACAGGGCACGACGACAGAGGGGCCGCAAGCCCATGGGAGCCAAGACGCTCCGCCTCCGACTTCGTCTTTCCCCAGCGGGTCGCAGACACAGCGAGGCGTGGACCCCCCGAACTTGGAGGCCGCTCTCTCGTTCGGCCCGCCTGGCCCGATCATGGCCACGCAGTTCGCGCCTCGAGGCCTGACGGCGCCCTGGCCGCAAGCAGATGTCGAGACGGGGGTGGTGTTCAGAGACGAACCCCCCCCTTATACAGATGTGACCTCGGTTTGTGCCGTTCGCTGTCCGAGCTGCTGGCTTCGCGCATGCCCACGTGTGAACCGTGCGGGCTACAGGAAGCCGCACGAGCACCACATGTGTTCGCAATGCCATGACAACGCCAAGCGGCTCGACTCCAGGCGTACCTAAGGTCGCTTGGGGTCCTACGCTGCCGCAGCCCCAGAGTGTTTGCATAGAGTTCGCTTAAGCACGTAGTTCGCCTAGCTGTGTGTTGCTTCTTTTCTCGGGGCGTTTTTGCAGCGAGTATCTTAGTTCGCGCCTACGGGCTGCACAACCCCACGGGGGCACCGGTGCTGTTCGCAGCAAAACAGAGAGTCGTGGGAGCATTTTTCTCGGTCGCTCGTACTTAACTTACTTTGGCAGAGCGCAGTGTTATTTGGTCTCAGGTCGGGAAGGTCCTGCCAGGTTCAGGTCGCCACACGCTGGAAGGTCATGCCAGGTTCAGGTAGGTAGTCTGCTGCAGTGTGTGCGCTTTCTGGAAGGTCGTGCAAGGCAAAGGTTAGGCAGAGTGGTCGCGCGGGTACATGTGTTGCAGAGTGATACAGTGAGTTCGCACGGGTACAAGTGTTGCAGAGTGTTCGGGAAGGTCACGTCAGGTCGCAGGTCGTCGTTCATTCTCGTCTCGGGTCGCCCCCCCCCCCCCTTCTTACCACTCGTTCGCCCTCGCACCGTGAGCGTGGCTCGTTAGCCACCGAAAACCCCCCCCCCCCGTTACCCGCAGCTTCCTCTCGAGCAATCATGTTCCATCTCTCGTGCCCCCATGAACGGACCTCGTTCGCTAGCTTGGTGCATGTCTTGGGGTCTTTGGACCTTCATTCTGCTCTCGAGCCTCTTCGAGCACATGGCGTCAAGTCTGCTAGTGAGCTCGAGAACACCCCCAAGACACAGCTGCGGCTGTGGATCGGCGACACCGCCGTCGACAAGCTGTTCAACCGTTCAGTGGTTCGCGCTCGGGCGAGGGCAGACGCCCCGGTGGTACACCCGTACCAACGCGGTTCGCGCAGTGCGGCCGCGTCTGTGCAGTCAGAGAGCGCGCTGGCTCTCGCAGATGTCGCGTTTCAAGAAGACAAGTTCGCTAAAACCTCCAGGGGCCCCAGAGAGTCTCGCTGGAAGCTTTGGTGCTCCCTCGCGGAACAGAGGAACCTGCCCCCTCTCCCGGTTACGGTCGAGCTTATCGACAAGGTCGGCGCCCTTCTCAAGCAAGCACGCTACCGTTCGGCGGCCCAGCACTACAGCGTGGCAAAAGGGGAACACCGGGCGCAGGGACACGATTGGTCGCCTGCCCTGGACCACGCAGTTGCTCAAGCAGTTCGATCGATCACGAGGGGCATGGGACCTTCGGCAGCCAAACTTGACTTCCCTTTGGAGGCGTGCTCCAGGCAATTCGACAGCGATATCGAGGCAGCATATGCGCGCCTGCAAGTGCCGTCGGCCGCCAGGATCGACTACCCCTCGGACACAGGCCTTGTGGCCGCATGGTTTCTCCTTCGCGGACTCGAGATTTCCTCTGTCTTATGCGAGGACGTCAGCTTTTCTCGGGAAGGGATCGTTAGGCTTAACCTCCCGATCTCCAAGACAGACCCCACGGCTAGAGGTTGCCACCGGTCGCACGCCTGCATTTGTTCGCGAACACATGACCCAGGTTGTGGTCGCAGTGGTGACGAGGCCCTCCTTTTCACGCCTTTGCAGCAATGCAACTGTTCCCTTGGCAGGAACCCACTGTGTGCATATCACGCGGCATTGCGATGTTCGATCCGACTCCGCAAGCAGGGTCGCTGGAGCTCGAAGTCACCCTTTTTCGGCGATGGTTCGGGCCCACCGACCAAAGCCCAGGTCGTGTGGCTGGCCCGCGTGTTCGCATGGGTCCTGTGCGCAGGCGACCTTCACGAGTGGCCCCGTCAAGTTCTGCAGCGGTGGGCCCAACACGCCTTCCGCGTCGCCGGCGCCCAACTGTTCGCACGGGCCGACCTCGACCTACATGTCATCATGCTGCTGGGTCGATGGGGAAGCGCCGCTATTTATCGTTATGTTCAGGAGGCTGCCCTGGCGAACCCTTCCCGGGCATCACAGGCAGTTGCCCTCAGGACTTCAGCTGTGCCCCCAGGTTCGCAAGCTCCGAGATCAGGCCATCTGGCTCTATTGCCGGCAGCTCTCGACCAGATCAGGGCAGTGGTCGCCGATTGTTTTCGAGGACAGGGCGTTCTTGTACATAATGTTCGCTCCAAACTGGCACACAAGCCTTTTGCTAGTGAGTGTTCGACCCCCTCTGACAAGTGGCGGTCCGCGTGCGGTCTGTGGAAGTACGGGAAAGCAAGTTGCCAAAGGAACCCCACGCTTTTGCCAGGTTTTCGCTACTGTCCAGTGTGTTTTCCCGAAGAGACCCCGTTCGCGCTTACTCTGCAGCCTCAAGCACCAGCCCCCGAGGGATCTGACTCATCCTCAGATTCATCGGAATAGGTCGCCTGCGATGGCGACGACGGCAACCTTCGACGAGTTGTGCGACAAGGCCGCAGTGCACCCGACGGTTCGCTTGCTCTTCAAGGCCAGAGGGGTCGACGTACCAGGAGTTGTACACCACCTCTTCTCGGACCGCTCCAAGATCCAGGCTTTCCTGGATCCGCTGAGGACAGGCGTCGAGTTGGCGGGAGACACAAAGAAGCGGTCGGCCGACGAGCTCTTGATCGACCAGGCCACCGTTCTCGAGCTGCTGGACGTGATAGCGGCGACAAAGACAGCAGCCTCCCCAGCAGCCCCGGCCGCACCGGCAGCTTCGACTACGTCGACGAGTTCGTCGGAGAAGTCCCAGGAGTTGCCAGCCGGCTACTGGAACGACTTCGTGACCGAGTACGAGGCCGCGGTGGTCGACGGCAGGAACCGCAAGTTCCCGGCTCACTTGTTGGTAGGATCCGAGAAGACCTTGGGCCGTATGGTCGCAGAGAAGAAATCAGGGCTATACACCGCGCTGGCCCTCGGCGAGATTCTCTTTTCGCGCCATTTCACAGCATCCAAGCAGGTTAACCCGTTCTCGTCTACGACAAAGCCGGAGACCTCTACCAAGCTGTTCGCGTCAGAGGATGGCACCCTCTCCAAGGTCGCAAAGACGATACCAGAGCCGCAAAGACTCGTCACTATGCTGGACGCATTCGAGGCCTGCAAGTTCGCCTTCATGTTCGCACGTTGGGGCCCGAACCCGGAGGTTGCAGTTGCAGACTACTTCGCCTTCTGGGAAGATTTGACGAGGGACAACCCGTCAAAGTTCGGCCAGATTCGCCTGTACTGGAAGAAGGCGTCCTGGGAAATGGCCATGGCCCTGCGCTCCGGGAAGACGTTCGCGCAGGCTGCCGCCGAGGTGACCTCCCCGCAGGCCAAACAAGACGCTATGAGTCGCTGGGTTCCAGCGGAACGCCCCTTCAAAGGCAACGAGAAGGGAGGCGAGAAGGGCAAGAAGGGCGAAAGGGCTCTGGCAAAGGCAAGTTAGGCCGCCCTTCCCCATACTGGCAGCAGCAGCCCCCCCAATCCAGCGGATGGGGACAGCAACAACCCAGTCAAGCACGACCCCAGTGTCGCCTGTTCGCTGCCGGTTACTGCAGGTTCGGTGCTAGCTGCAAGTTCGCACACGGGGGTCAGTCTGCGCCCCAAGGGAGTGTCCCTCCCCCACCGTCCAACTAGGGACAGCTCGGACCGCTTCAGCCGTCGGGGGCGACACCCGCCACAAGAACAGACGGTAATCCTACCCCGCCCGTAAGTAGGCCCCTAATCCCTAACCCGTGTGCTCCGCCTTTGGCGCAGTAATCCCTGGTAACAGGTTAGGTCCGCAGGTGCCGAGTCGTTGCAGCAGCCAGGTTCAGACCGCGCGATCACAGTTCGCGCCCCGCCGAGTCGGAGAGGGGACACAGCACCAGGCTTCCACATCCGACCCCTCGGCAGCTTCGCCTCAAGCCAAGCCACCCTTCCCACCTCCTCCCCCTGCTCCAGGCCGCAGCAGAGGTACAGGTGCAGGCGACTCCTCTACACAGTCACGCACACCGGTCGTGCTGACCCCCAACTCTTCCACACAGGCGTCGATGTCTCATGTGACTCCGCCCAAGCAAGTTCCACAATACGCGTCGCAGCCTCGTGTGGCTCCGCAACCTGATACGGCTCAGCAAGCGTTGCAGCCTCATGTGGCTCCGCCTAACACCCACAGCCAACCACCCGCCAGTCCGGCACCACTTCCAACACAACAACCCCGCTTCCCGGTCGCCGTGCTTAGTTTCTTCGACGGCATAGCCACGGCCCTGCACGCCGTCAAGAGCTGGGCGATACGTCCTGTCCTCTCGTGGTCTTGGGAGCTTGACCCGGAGGCCATCAAGGTCGCGTCTTCTCAGCATCCTGAGATGATTCACCATGGCGACGTCTTTGGTCGCAAACCTCACGAGGTCCTCGCTGCTCTTTCAGCCTCAGTTCCCAAGGATACGGTGGTCCTACTCTTTGCAGCTCCCCCGTGTCACGATTTTTCCCGGATCCGCAGCGATCCGCCAGGCACACAAGGTCACGAAGGCTCCAAGTTCACTAAGTTCGCCGCCTGGTTGCTGGAGTTCGTTCAGTCTTCTAGTTTTCGGGTTCTGTTTCTAGTAGAGAACGTGCACATGTCCGCTTCCCAGCAGCAAGAACTCGACAAGGCTCTTAACTGCCGTGCGTTCGCTTGCGACGCGTCCAGCTGGGGAGTCGTGTCACGACCGAGACTCTGGTGGTCGAACGCGGTGTGTCCTCCCTTGGAGAATATACGCGAACCACCGGTCGCTCTAGGAGGCCAAGCACGTTGGCGACGCCTTAACAGACACTGGGAACTTTTGCCGAATAGCACTCTGTTTCCCCGACAGGTCGCTCAGTCCTGCCCGTTTGCTACTTTTAGTGAGGAGGTTGTTTCGGGTCGCATTAGGTTCCCTTGCCTTACCACGCCGGCTGAGAACACACAAGGCCGCGAGCCCCCAGGTAAGAAGCGCCGCTCCGAAAGTCCAGGCACAATGGAGCGCTGGAGAGCAGCCAGCCGCTCCTACCCCCCGTGGCAGTTTCGCACACACGCCTTGGTTAAGGTCGCAGGCAAGAAGGACTTACCCGACCCGGCTACCCGGGAATGGCTGCAGCTCCTTCCCAGCGGGTACACAGCGGCCGTGTCCCCACACGCCAGGGCGCGGCTACTTGGCAACGCGTGGCACGCAGGAGTCGCCAGACTTCTCGTGCTCATGGTCCTGTGCCAGGCAGGAGTGATGGATGCACACCCAGTTCGCGCTACGGAGTGGTACCCCCATGTGCCAGACCCTTGCTTCCAGGTCCGGTGGCATCCCGACGGGAGCCGCCCGCTGCAACGAGTCGCCTCCTGGTGGCTACGGTCCTCATTGCGATGGGACCCCAATGAGCCTCAGGCTGACGAACTCCGTTCCCCAGGTTTGGGCGCGACAGCACACGCCCAGCGGGCGCAACTGTTGACGTTCGCAGACATATTCCCAGCACCCCTGAACCCCTGCTTAGCGTGGACCTTCCAGGTGCAAGCAAGGTTAGGCCTCAAGGTGGTACAAGTTCGCGAAGCTGTACTTCGGGACCTGCAAGACCTGGTCGCAGAGTTGCAGGACGACCAGACTGAAGCACTCCAAACCCTGCCTGCGCACGTAGCTTCAGTCTACAAACAAGGTTCGACACAACTCCGGTTCCAGCTCCTGCCTCTGGCGTGGCTGCTCGAACTGTGCCAGTTTCCAGGTCGCAGCGAGCTACTGACCGAGTTGTTCTGGGGTTTCCGCTTGTTAGGCCCTGTAGTTCGGGGTTCCGGCTGGCTTAACAGGGACGACGCTAAGTACGCACGCCCCCTTTCCAAACAAGACTTCCTGGTCGCTAACAGAAAGCTTGCAGTTACCTTGAGACAGCCCTCCAGGCAGCCCGAACACAACGATCCTATGCTCGCCGAGCTGGAGAAGGAACGTGACCTAGGCCGCGTGCAAGGCCCGCTCCCCTTATCCCTCCTTGGGACGGAGCAGGAGCCATCTTCTATTCAGGTCGCTCGAGGTTTTGCCGTTGTGCAGAACGACAAAGTTAGGCGTGCAGACGACTGGCTGAGGTCGCTCCATAATAGCACCATTTCGGCAGCCGACACTCCGCCATACCTCGGAGGCCCGACAGTTGTGGGCGGGGCGCTACAGTGTTCAGAGACTTTCGACGAGCCAGTGCTCCTGGGCGCCATCGACCACGAAGGGGCCTACAGGTCGTTACCAGTGCGCGAACCCACAGAGTGTGGACTGGTGATGCCAGGAGAGTCTCCGAGCTTATGGGCCCACAACGCCCTTCCCTTCGGGTCGGTTGGCTCCGTATGGGCTTACCTTCGGGTCGCTGACGTCGTTTCGTTCCTGACCATCACGCTGCTTCTGATGTTCGCAGCCCACTACGTCGATGACTTCTTTTCTCTCGAGCGATCCAGGACAGCCTTGTCCGGGTTCGCAGTCTTTCAAGCGTTCCACAGAGTCCTGGGTTTCCGCATGAAGGAAGAGAAGTCCAAGGAACCTCGGTTCGCCCAGACACTGTTGGGCATCGAATGGACGCTCACCGCCGAGGCTATCCTCGCCTCCCCCGGAGCTCGCAGGGTGGAGAAGCTGGTGCAAACTATCAACGAGTTTCTTTCAAGAGGTCGCATCTCAGCATCCGAATGCTCACAGCTGACAGGCAAGCTTTGCTTCACGTGCACATGGGTCTTCAACCATGTGGGTCGCATGCTGCTCCAACCCCTTTACCAGAGGCAGCATCATGGTTCACCTGGCTCGAGTCCGCTGACTCCCAGGTTGCAGCAAGCACTACACCAACTGAGAGACCTTTTACCGAGGTTGCAGCCCAGACGGTTCGCAGTGAACCCAGACGAGCGCAGTCGGCCGGTCGCACATTTGTATGCTGATGCATTCCTGACAGTACACGGAGTTCGCCGTGTTGCTAACAAGTGGCTGCCAGAGCTCCCGCCGGCTCAAGAGCTTCGCACGGCCACCAACGGCTTTGGTGCGATCGTGTTTTTGCCGGGTCGCCGTCCTTTGGGATTCAGAGGCGAGGTACCCTCGTCAGTTCTAGCCAATCTGGCCGCCTCCCGGGCATATATATATATTGGTTAGAGGCATTAGCACAGCTGATGTCGCTGGCGGTCGTTTGCAATCTTTTCGACACCCACGTGTGTTGTTGGATTGACAACACTGCAGCGGAGCACGCGCTCAATAAGGGCTACTCCAAGGACCTCAGACTCTCGGCTGTCATTGGAGCTTTTTGGGTTTGGGCTGCTTCAAGGTCGTTGTCAGTTTCGTTTCACAGAGTTTCGAGCGAAGAGAACATCTCCGACGGCATCTCGAGGGGAGACCTCGGTGACCTACAGTCCGCTAACGGGGAGTTCCACGAGGTTTCCTTCAAGGAAGTCTGGCCGCTGCTTGAACACTTTCGCGACGACTGCCGGAGCTACTACGAAGAGTTCGCTCAGTTGGTCGAAGTCTTGGCGACACAACTTCGCTGACGCGCACAAGGGTGGCTTCACAGTGCGCTTTGGGTGGCTAGTTCGTTGCGCCTCCTGTGAAGCTTTTTCGTTTCGGAACTTTACAGTTCGAGGTCGCAGCGAGCTGACGACCTAGTTCGCCACCATCCGGAAGGGAAGAGTGGACAAAAAGTGTTCGTCCGTGCGTCTGCACTCAAGCTTGTGAAGCATAGCTTGTCGTGCAGAACACGTGTGTTCGTAGTGACAAGCGTAGCGAGAACTTTCCGAGCTGAACGTTCGCAGCCCTCGCAGTGCGAAGGCCCGAGGAAAGTGCGAGCGGTAGAGTTTTTGCTTTTCCCACCTCTCCCACCCGGAAGTACAGAGTCCGGCTAGTTCGTTGCGCCTCCTGTGAAGCTTTTTCGTTTCGGAACTTTACAGTTCGAGGTCGCAGCGAGCTGACGACCTAGTTCGCCACCATCCGGAAGGGAAGAGTGGACAAAAAGTGTTCGTCCGTGCGTCTGCACTCAAGCTTGTGAAGCATAGCTTGTCACTTTATTCTGCAGATCACCTCCGCAGCATGCCGAGGCAGACAGACGAGGAAGTGTTCCATCGCACATGAGAGATGCCTTGGGCCTGCGCGCCACATCGCTGGCCGAACACTGCGCTATGTCCACTCTGGAATGAGCCGAGTACGAGCCTGAGTTGTTTTGCACGGCATACGATGGCAAAGTAGCTGGCTTGTATGCTTGAAGGCGACTACCTATATGAGTATAGCTAGACTATCGTTAGTTGATCCTTGTCCTGCTGCGGTTTTTGAGCATCCTACGTCCTGTATTAACACCTCTTTTGTGGCGTCATTTGCTGTCGCAAACGAGGTGTTGCGGAAGCGCTCGCGCCGACAGGCTGTATTGTGCAAGTGGCCCACTCAAAGCTCAGCATGACATCATATGACTGAACGTGAGACTGTCTGCAGTTGAAAAGCTTGTGGGCTGTGCCGAAGCGTGCAACGTTCGTAGAGTCAGCATCTCAGCATGTGTGGCACATTCCGCCAGGTGTCTTAATTCCTCAATTTTGCTTTTGCTTACGTCAGGCGGACATTCCAAATCCAACATCCTGACATGGTGGTCCGCTGCAGCAAGTCTCCTGTTTCCTGCGCGGTCGGGTGGGGTTCGCGGCTTAGACTTGGCGCCATGTAGAACGCAATTCCATTCTCAATGCATATCCAGGTACCGTCACAGATCGCAAAAACTGCCTGCAGGCGAGCAGCTTGAAAGGGGGGTGCTCGTGAATCAGCCCGAGTCCAAGCTCCAAGTCGTTTTGTTGTGCTTTCACAGGGGAGGCTGGCAAGGCTACATTATATAATCTTGCGTCATGTGGCGGCCGATGTGCATGCGATTTGCCGTTCCTAGCTGCCAGCCCTGAGGCACTCCACAACTCATGAGGAAACAAAGGAGGCCCAGGCAGGCGACATGATCGCTGCCGTGGGCTTAGACACCATCTCCAGCGGCATCCTTTGCGCCGACGCAGTCGGCAGGGATGCAGAGGTTGAGGTGCTCGCAAAGGTAGCTGAGGACGCTTTCTGCTTCAGTCGCCAGCAGGAGTCGAATCAGACCATTATCGAGGTTGTGGGCGAACTGGACAAGCTGCACTTGGAGATCCTGATTGACCGCCGTGAGCGCGAGTTCAAGATCGAGGCCAACATTCGCAAGCTGCGGGCTCACCGAGAGATCACGAACTTATTGGAGCTTTGGTGCACGCGCGAGAAGCAGGCCGGCCAACCTGTCAAGCTGCGCATGTCCTTCGAGCCCAGCCCTGGGGAGGCCTTTGAGATCTCAATCGCTTCCAAGGAGTACGTGCCTGCAGCGATCAAGGGCACAGAGCGCGAGTTTCTGAACGGTGGGCGCGCGGGCTCCCCGGTCGTGGACATCAGTGACGTCAAGACCGAACGGGGCGGCTTCCGCCCGGTGGAATCTTCTGCCATTACCTTCGAGATTGCAGCTTATTGCGTTCGTGTGTCCAGACCGGCGCCCTTGCAAGCGCAACTGTTGCAGCAAGCTGTGGCCCAAAATGTATGGCGGCCTTTGTGTTGTCTAGCCACCGCTCATAGCAACGCTATGCCCATCGTATTTGGGCGTGGCCGCTGCATCGGCTTCATCGATACCCCCGGCCACGAAGACTTCACATGGCTGGTGGAGGGCTGGGACAGCCCCCTTTCTGTTGCTGATGTTGCAGGGATTGAGCTTGAGAGGGAAACCGTCTGGCGCGAGGCTCGTTACAAGTACAAGGTTGCGCATGTATTTGTCGCGATAATGGTCGAACAGCTTGACGCGAACCCCTTCTCCATTCAGTTGCTCGAGAAGGCTATGGAGCAGGACGAGGAAGTTCTCGAGGCCTACCTTGCATCTGGTAAGGCATCCTTGGAGATGCCTCTGATGTGCATCCGTAAGGGCGCCATATTCAATCCAAGGACCCCGAGTGCTCCTGCATCTCCAGCGAAGCCACATTGTATGACATGTGCAGCAGCTTGTTTACGCTCGCTGTCCCAGGACCAAGCCAGAGGAGCGTATGTCAGATGAGCGCATGGGCCGAATGGTTTTGATGCCGCTTGGCCGACTGTCGCAGGAAATTCTTGCGTCATGTGGCGGCCGATGTGCATGCGATTTGCCGTTCCTAGCTGCCAGCCCTGAGGCACTCCACAACTCATGAGGAAACAAAGGAGGCCCAGGCAGGCGACATGATCGCTGCCGTGGGCTTAGACACCATCTCCAGCGGCATCCTTTGCGCCGACGCAGTCGGCAAGGATGCAGAGGTTGAGGTGCTCGCAAAGGTAGCTGAGGACGCTTTCTGCTTCAGTCGCCAGCAGGAGTCGAATCAGACCATTATCGAGGTTATGGACGAACTGGACAAGCTGCACTTGGAGATCATGATTGACCGCTGTGAGCGCGAGTTCAAGATCGAGGCCAACATTCGCAAGCTGCAGGCGCACCGAGAGATCACAGAGCCAGTGGAGCGATGATTTGGGGCCGTCTTTCTGCTGCAGCCTGAAACTCCAAAGTAATCCAGAATAACTTAATTAGGCTTACTTGCTTGATGTCATGTCCATTTGCAGTGCCACCGCTTTTCTAGGCAAAGGAAGCACCGCGGAGGTTTGCACCCCTGCAGCTCATGTAGCGCCCTTTTTCAGAGCGTGTCCGGTAAGTAGCTGAGCCTGCAGCTTTGCAATTTCGCAGTAGGTATTTCAGACTTTGCTGAGAGAAAATTCTGGGGTTTTATTCAGGGTTATTTTGAGAACGTCGCCTCTCGTAGTGGAAGCTCCTCTTCTGGGTCGGATGGGGACCTGAATGGTTTGGTTAATGAGTAACTCGGACGACCCAGTCCCGAAATCGTGTCTGATGACTTTGCTTTGCCAGGCAAAGCGTGTGGTGTGGAGTTCGGGCCTCAACTTATATGAAAACCTGAAGAGAAGCAAAGCAATCGCGAAGCGACGCGACACATTGTACAGTAGTTATCCCCAGTGTGCGGCCCGGCTGGACTCACCGGCGTGGCGCTTCATGAGTGCTCGCCAGTCTGGGTGCGGCGCGGCTGCTCACAAATCTAATGTCTACGACGAATTCAACAGACATATTGGTCCGGACGGACCGCCACCTTGCTTCCCAAGGCCGCCTGTAGAATTTGGTGCACTGGAAGAGTGACGATGTTAGACCAATTAGACCAAAGCCAGCAAAAAAATGGAGGATGCCAGCAGTGCAGCTGCATAAATCTGGAATCTGTGTGCACTTTGCATTGCTTTGCCCCGCTAGCCCCGCTTGCCTTGAATTCAACACCAAATCCTCTGCTGAAGCGCTACAATCTGGGCTGCACAGGCTGCTAAGCCACGTCGAGGCACAGCCGAGTGAATTGTCAAGGGGCTCTATATAATGTCTGCGCTGCAATGCAGATGACTTTCTGTCCTTTCTCCGGAAATGAGTCTTCCAGTTCTCTTTTTCTGATCTGATGCTGCATCATTCTTAGTGTTTGGTTCGAAGGGCCGGAAGATTGACAGATTGAGTCCCTGCTTCTTGTCCTTCTGCCCTTCGGCCCTTGAGTCTCGTCGGTCTTGGCTCTGGGAATCGTTCGAATCGTATACCCTTGGAGCTCAGAGGCCTGCCACTTTCTCGGCGAAGCACGTTTGAGTACGACGCAGGAGGCCAGCCAGGCCAGCCTCACAAACAGAGCTTCAATTCTTAGAGTGAACAGTCGCACCATGACAAGCTTAGGACCCGTCACCTGTTTTGCTCTTCATGATGCGTCGTGCAAAACAAGTTCTTCGCTTTGGGAGCAGCGTGTGGATCTATGTGGAGTCTTGTGTGCGAGTATAGAGGCGCATACGGTTCAAGTCCACGCGCACTCCGTGGAGCCGGCACTCCGCAAGGCCGCGCAGCAAAGCCTTAAGACGCTTCTACGATCTGCTAAGGGGCTGAGCTATACCTATGGACCTCAAAAGCGTCTCACCCCCTCGCTCACGCACTTATTCAGGGTTCACTCCATGTCCTGACGCACTCCGCTCGCTTATTATTTAGTTGTGGTAGTATGCGAATCTTTCCAGACGTTTCTGCTGGCGAAAACTCCGCGAATTCTGCCCACTCGTAGTGGTAAGTAACTGTTCAACCAGAGGCCGTTGTGGTTCCACGGCGGGCGGCTTCTGCAGTGGCGGCATCAAGGCCAGAACCGGCCCCAAGCCGTTCGCAGCACGGGCGCGTGAAGAGCAAGAAATATGTTCCTTGGTTGCCTGGTTCGTATTTTCAAGTTATTTTTTGAGGTCACCTCCAAGCGGAAAGGCTTAGCAGCCTAGCTGTGCAAAGGACCGACTTGCTGGTCGCCTATCCAGAAAACTCCTTTTTCATGTTGCACGTTTTTCGTTGCAGACTTTCTGACCAAGGTGGCCCAGGTGGATTTCCTGTTCGGTGGGAAGAAAAGGCAGGGTTGAGAGTTACAGCAACAGTTTGTTCCAAGTCCTCCTCTCCATGACGAGCCAGTGCCACGCGGGAGTTTGCAAGAAACAGTAGTTCACTTTGGTGAAAATCCTGCTCAAGATCCACTTCTATCCCCGCAACAACGATGGGAGGTGCCGCGGGCCCAGGAATCCGGTGGGGCCGCGGTCGCCACGACTGCTCGGCTGCAACATGGCACCTTCCTGGGTGTGCCTGGGCCGACAATCTTTTCGGAAAATATTTTATATTTTTTTCTGCGCTTTCGTTTTCTGAGTCACTTGAGGGGGTGCCGAGGGCTCAAGGCTCGGGAGGATGTGTCGGAGGATAAGACGTTACACAGACGCAGATCCGAAAATCCCAGCCCAGCAAGCTTGCCGTCAATCGTGGAAGTAACCGAGCCCAAGGGAGCAACAAGCATGGCCAATGAATTGTGGAGCTTGATTTGTCTGGCTCTGTAGATCTCAAGCGCCCACCTCCAACGTGGATAGCAGCCATACCATGCGTGACCTTAACCCGGGAATTGAATTGACCCATCCAGCCTGAGAATATCTCCCGCCCTGGGTTCGCAATAGCGTGTCCTTGCCAGTTCTCGCCTCCCCCCAACGGTGTCACTTCCCAGGTGGCGCGACTTGGATGAGAAGAAGCAAATGGCGTACTTCGACAGCGCTGAGAACTGGGTCACTAAAGCCGACATTGAAAGAGCTGCATGTGGCAGGGGCAGGTCCCCCGCACGAGAGGCTGGGTCGAAGCGCTTGCAAATTGGGTTTGAGTAAAAAACTCGGAGTGAAGATTTATGAGCTGGAGGCCCTATTGATTAGATTCGTCATAAAGCGATAAGGAGTAATATTTAACGATAAAGTTTCTGTGCCAAGTACGGTGGGGATGCAACGTGAAACATCGAAGGATCATGGGCAATGCAGGATTTATGTCATCAACTCTAGTGCTCTCTCAGGTCCCCACCCTCAATTAAGGATCCTATGATGTATTCCTCGCCGCTCCACGATGAGATTGCCGCAAAAGTTTAATACCTGGAATGGGGTTTCGGGTTCATAATATCTACAACCCCGTAAACGCGCGATGTCCCTGCAGCCCGAGCCCTCTTACGATCGTAGAAAGACTAGCAAAAGTAAAAAATATAACAACAAGCTTACAAAACTCTTCAGGAGACTCGTAAAACTCTACAGACCCTGCCAATGAACATCTCATAATTACAGCCCTCTGAAATGCCCGCGACAACATCAACCACCCCCTTAAGGAATGCTTGGTGCACCAAACCCCCAAGCCCTAAACTCACAAGCCCTAAGCTACCCCCGAAACCCTAAATCCTCACTCCTAAACCCTACGCCCTTAACGTGAAACCATAAACCCTGAGCCGCGTGAAGGACCCTCATCCCTGACAGTGTCCTCTGGAGTCCTCTCGGCCGATGATGTGGGCAAGCTCACCCTCGCGTCGGGGACTTCTCCTGAGCCTTTGGAACAGACACGTCTGGGTCAGTGGTTTTCGATGAAGGCATGGTGCTGCCCCCCAAAAATGCAGCTTTGTTGGCTTCGTGAACTTGGATGATGGCAAATGAAATTTCGACACCTGCTCCTGATGCTGGGATGAAAGCACCTGCCGAAGCTACGGACAGGCTTTGGTTTCGGGGCTTGGCCTTTGGCACAGGCACGCCTGGGTCAGTGGTCTTCGGCTTCAGTGCATGGCCTCCTGCACAATCCTGCGGCCTTGGCCAACTCGGCAGCAGCTCAACCTGACCTTTGACAAGCCGAGGGCTGAATGCTTTATTGATGACGAGTGACGTCCGCCGACGGGACAACGATCCCTTTGCAAAGATGGCCCACTCTTTCTGCCGCGCCGGATAAACATCCCAGAGTTCCTTGCTACCGAATAGTCTGGGGCCGAATTCAATGTTCTGGAGCAGTCTGTCCTAACACGCGTGTCCGTTGTAGAAGCTTGCGCAAAGCAATTCCATCTCGTTAATCAGACAGCGGTCTTTGAAGCCTGCTGGCACGTCTGGCAGTAGGGCTAGCATGCGAAGCACTCCACAGCTGTAAAGCTGCGTTGTTGTCGGGCTGCATCCTGATTAAGTCACTCCGTGTTTGCCACGCTGGCTTCAGGCTTCAGCCTGCCAACTCGTACCAAATACATCCGCAAAGACGCCGGCATACAGCTTCCCCCCGATTCATGCAACAAGTTGCGACACTGTTGTCCCATAATTTCTGGGCCGGGAGCCGTCATGGAGGTTTTATCAGGACAAGGGCCGCTGCGCGCACTTTGCGGTTTCTGGAGATGTCCGGAAAGCTTTGAGATTTCAGCTGTGAGTTAAGGACTTGTCGTTGGGGCAACATCTCGAGACCAAAGCAACGGCAACGAATCGTACATCTTAGCACTGGGGCACCACTTCACGGAAAGCTGCAAAAGGCGTGGAACGCTTTCCACGCGTGTGCCAGATCCTTCACTAGCTGCACGTTGCGGAGCGCCTGCGGCGCACAGACATGGTATACTGGAGTGGCCACAAGTCCATAACACTATTGAGCAGGAGTCTGGTGCCCGTACTAAAGAAGCAATGCGTGCGTGCCCACCCCTCTCAAGCTGAGGACATCGGCGTAGTCCACAGGATGTACGACTTGTTGCGGCTGCTTTGGTCTTGAAGCCGTTCCCCAGTACTGAGATTTACGACTTGTTGCCGTTGCTTTAGTCTCGAAGTGGTGCCCCCTAGTGCTAAGATGCACGATTTGTTGCCGTTGTTTCAGGATGTGTGATTTGTTGCAGTTGGTTTGGTCTTGAGGTGGTGCCCCAATGTCAAGAAGTACGATTTGTTGTCGTTGCTTTGGCCTCGAAGTGGTGCCCCAGTGCCAAGATGTACTATTTGATGTTGCCGTTGCGTTGGTCTCGGAGTGGTGTGTTGCCCCGGTGCTGAGATGTGCGATTTCTCGCCTTTTTGTGGTGTCCTAATGCTGAGATGTGCGATTTGTTGCCGTTGCTTTGGTCTCGAGGTGGTGCCCCGGTGCTAATAAGCACGATTTGTTGTAGTTGCTTTGGTCTCGAAGGGGTGCCCTAATGCAAAAATGTGTAGTTTTTGTTGTTGCTTCGGTCTCGAATTGGTGCCTCATTGCTACGATGAGCGATTTGTTGCCGTTGCTTTGGTCTCGAAGTGGTGCCCCAATACTACGATGAAAGGAACTGTTGCCGTTGCTTTGGTCTTCAAGTGCCGCAGCGCTAAGATGTGCGATTTGTTGCCGTTGCTTTGGTATCGAAGCGGTGCCCCCAATGCTAAGAAGTACGATGTGTTGCCATTGTTTCGATCTCGAAACTGGTGCTCCACTGCGAGGATGTACGAATTGTTGCTGCGGTCTTGATGTGGTGATTCAATGCCAAGATGGTCGATTTGTTGCCGTTGCTTTGGTCTCGAAGTAGTGCCCCAATTTTAAGATGCACGATATTTTGATGCTGCTTGGGTCTCGAAGTGGTGCCCCAATGCTATGATGTACGATGTGTTGCCGTTGCTTTGGTCTTGAAGTGGCGCCCTAGTTCTACGATGCTCGATTTGTTGCCGTAGCCTTGGTCTCGAAGTGGTGCCCCAATGCTAGAAGTAGTGCTCAAAAGTACGATTTGTTGCCGTTGTTTTGGCCTCGAAGTGGTGCCCCAGTGCTAAAACATACCATGTGTTGTCGTTGCTTTGCTCTCGAAGTGGTGCCCCAGTGCTAAGAAGTACGATTTATTGCCGTTGGTTTGGTATTTAAGTGGTGCCCTAGTACGAAGACGTAGGATCGGTTGCCGTTGTTTTTGTGTCGAAGTGATGCCCCAGTGCTAAGATGTGCGATTTGTTGTCGTTACATTGGTCTGTTGTTCCCTGAATGCTAAGAAAAACGATTTGCTGCTGTCGCTTTGATGTTTCTAATGCTAGGATGTACAATTCGATTCTGTTGCTTTGCTTTCGAATGGTGCCCTAATGCTAAGATGTACGATTTATTGCCGTTGCTTTGGTGTCGAAGTGATGCCCCAGTGCTAAGATGTACGACTTGTTGTCGTTATATTGGTCTGTTGTTACCCCAATGCTAAGAAAAACGATTTGCTGCTGTTGCTTTGGTGTTCCTAATGCTAGGGTGTACAATTCGTTTCTGTTGGTTTGATTTCGAATGGTGCCCTGATGCTAAGATGTACGATTTGTTGCCGTTGCTTTGGTGTCGAAGTGATGCCCCAGTGCTAAGATGTATGATTTGTTGGCGCTGCTTTGGTCTCGAAGCGGTGCCCCAATGCTTAGATGTACGATTTGTTGCCGTTGCTCTGGTCTCGAAGTGGTACGCCAAGGCTAAGATGGGATTTGTTGCCGTTGCTTTGGTCTCGAAGTGGTGCCCTAGTGCTACGAAGTAAGTACGATGTATTTTCGTTGCTTTGTCTCGAAGTGGTGCCCCACTGCCAAGCGAAGATATACGTTTTGTTGTCGTTGCTTTGGTTTCGAAGTGGTGCTCTAATGCTAAGAGCGGTTATTCATTTCCGTTGTTTTGGTTTCGAGGTGGTGCCCCAATGCTAAGATGTACGATTTGTTGCTGTTGTTTTGGTTTGGAAGTGGGGTCCCATTGCTAAGTTGTGCGATTTGTTGTTGGTTTGGTCCCGAAGTGGTCCCCCCAATGCGAAGATATACGATTTGTTGTTATTGATTTGGTCTTGAAGTGATGCTAAGATATTCGATTTGTTGCCGTTGCTTTGGTCTGGAATATTTAAGCGGTATCCCAGTGCGTAGGATTTGCTGCCATTGCTTTGATTTCGAAGTGGTGCCCTTATGCTAAGATTCACGATTAGTTGCCGTTGCTTTCGTCTGGAAGTGGTGGCTCATTACCAAGAGGTGCGATGTGTTGCCGGTATTTAAGTGGTGCCCTAATACGAGGACGCGGGACTTGATGCCGCCCAGTGCTAAGATAGGTGCTTTATTTCTTTTGTTTTGGTATGGAATTGATACCCTAGTGCGAAGATGCTCGATTTGTTGACATTGCTTTGGTCTCGAATTGGCGCCCCAATGCTAAGATAAACGATTGGTCGTCGTTGCTTTGGCTTCGAAGTGGCACCCCAGCGCTGAGATATACGATTTGTTGTCGTTGTTTTAGTCTGAAGTGGTACCCCCCAGTGTTGAGATGCACGAATTGTTGCCGTTGGTCTGGTCTTGAAATGGTGCCCCACTGTTAAAATGTGCGATTTGTTGGCGTTGGTTTGGTTTCGAAATGGTGCCTCAATATTGAGAAAAACGATTTATTGGTCTCGAAACGGGGCCTTATTATAAATCTTTTCGTGCCGGCTTGATTATAAATCTCG